>OY723239.1:1483524-1525767 GCA_963210315.1 Rhynchopus euleeides
GAGTGTGGGGCCAACTCAGTGCCACTCCGGGGAGGAGGGCGTGCAGCATAGCCGGCGTGGTGTGCTTGGCAGCAATGTGGTAGTGTTTTGCCATCGCTGTAGCAGTCACCGCATCGGTCCATGCTGTGGCGTTTGCAGAAGCCCATAGTGACCGGGAGCCCGTCCCCCTCCTTGTGGTGGTTGCGGCAGCACACCTCCTCCGGGAGGCGCCGCTTCTGGCATGCCGAGCAACGGGGCTTCCAATGCAACTTGCAGGCAAGCACCTTTGCGTTCCTCCTGGCACCAGGGGGAGCAGTTCGGGGGGCAGCGCCCCTCCGCTCCCATGGGCGCCCTACCCGGCTGTTGGCCTGCCGACCACGCGCCGCCCACTGCTGGGCCGATTGCTGCCAACCCTCAGGGTAGTGCGGCTGCGGAGCGAAGGTAGCGGCCCACGCCATTCCGCGATCATGGAACACTGTATCCGTCCGGCTGGGGGCTGGCACAGCCAGGTGCGCTTGGAGGCTGCGCATCACCGACTCAGTGGCAGGGTTCAGCTGGGCCCTCCTCGACAGGCCCGCCGCCACAGATCCACCGATCGCCGTGAGGACTGTTGAGTTGGCAGCATGGCCGCAATGCCAGGGCCCAGTGCCTACTTTCGTCACCATGCTGCAGAGCCCCTTCAGCGAGGCAGCCTTCCCCAGGATACTGCTCTGGAACACCGTGAGGTCCTGCTGGAGCTGCTGCCGTGAGGCCCCCAGCCTTTCAGCCTCGTCCATCGCGGCGTTACTGAGGGCATCAGCATCTGTGTTGGATTCCCTCTTCACATGCTCGTATGTGAGAGTGAACCTCGGTTGGAGGTCCGCAGCTAGCCGGGACGTGCTGAGGAACAGAGGACGGAGGGCGGCATCCCGGCACAATGAGTCCCCTTGGAGCTGGCGCAGCACCACCTGGGAGTCGCCCCGCACTGTGACTGGGCCCTCAGGGGCATCACCCCTCTCGAGGAGGCGCAGACCTGCACGGAGCGCCTCGTACTCAGCAATGTTGTTGCTACGCACGTTCAGCAGCGGGAGTACTTTCTCTGAAACCTTGCAACCGTCTTGGTATAGCACCGCCCCTGCCCCCGCCACGGCGAAGGGGGTGCCATTGTCGCGCGCACCACCGTCAAAGTACAGGGTGAGCCCTGGGGCTGTGTCTGCAGGGATGCGCGAGCGGGCCTCCCTCGCGCCCTTCCTATTCGGGTCCACGTGGGCGGGGGGGCGGATGCGGCGCGTCACGGTGTCTGGGAGGGTAAGGCCAGTTGATAGCTCGAAGTCCACGGCCAGCTCCATCAGGGTCACAGTATGCTCACTCCCCTGCGGTCCCCACTTTAGGCCCCTTAGCCAGTCGCAGAGGGCCACCCACATGCCTGGGGGCCGCTTGCCCCACGTCTGCTTGACTTCGGAAGGCGCCAGTGCAGGGATGGAGGCACTCTCGGGGTTAGGGGTGCTCCACTCCCAGGGGTAGACGGTAGTACGGTGATGGCGCACAGAGCGGTCGAGCAGCCCGTCCTTCTCCTGTCGCGCCGCCAGGACTGCGATGAAGTAGCGGTGGAGCTGTGCCACGGTGGTGATCCTGTCCGCAAAGGACATGGGCAGCGGCTGCTCGTTCTCCGGGACGCTGTATCTGTAAATGGGCGCCACCCCGCACTGGGCCAGGCATGCCGGCCAGGCCGTCCGGTCCCTCGCTGCTATGGGGTGCTTCTGGCGGACTGGCTCCCATGCCGCGCAGTCCCACCACAGGTGTGATACCGTCTCCGGGGTCCCAGATGTGCAGTATCGGCACACCTCCCCCAGACCTGTGCGCCCACGAGCAGGCACCGCCCCTGCAACAACGGAGCGGAGGAGGCCTCGCTGGTACCCCGTGATTGCAGCGCCCTCTCCCTCCAGGACGCAACGTGTCACCCTCCCGTCAATGCCGTGCTCTGCTCCTTGGAAGTCGTCTCTGCGTTCGGCCAGCTTCTTCGCCGTTGCGTTACGCAGGGATTGGCGGAGGTCGTGTGCAAAGATAGCCCAGGCGCTCGGTGTTGCAGCAACAGGGTCGAAGGTGACATCGCGACCAGCTTCGTCAGTGTAAGCCAGGGTGGTCGCAGCACTCCAGCGCCATTCAATCCCCTGCAGGGCGGCCCAGAAAAGCGCGAAGGGGCCTGTCCCCTCAAGCCTCTCTCTACTCCCCCAGGCTGCCTCGGACAGCACCCTGCTGTGACTCCACTTTTTGATCTGCTTGGCCCATGTGGTGATCTGCCGGTAGGGGGGGGCGACAGCGGGGTCCACCCGGTGCGCCTGATGGAGGACACACAGCACAATCTCCTGTGCTCTGCGAGGTGGGCCAGACCAGAGCGCGGCGACGAAGAGGCCCCTCCATCGCCTGATGTCCTTGCTGTCCCAACGAGTTACGAGGGCATCGTAATATAGTCGAGCCCCTGCCGTCATCGCCGCCGCCTGCCCTTTCCATTGCACCGGCAGGGGCAGCGCTGAGGTTCTGCGGAGGTTCTGCTGCGCACCTTCCTTCCGGCGGGCGATGCGCTCGGACTGGGGCGCTGTGCGCCCTTCCCTGATCAGGCGCGCGTGTAGCATGGCCCCGAGACAGTCGAAGCTGTTGCGCTGCCGGAGGGGAGTGGCCTCGCCATCCCTTGCCCGGTACATAATCCGGAGCGGCCCGGGGGATGTCGAGAAAACGTGAGACTTGATTTCTGCACAAATAGCCATCCCGGTGTCGTGGGAGAAACCCGCAGAGTCGTCTACAACGTCTTGCAGGATCTCCGGGCTGGGGGCTGTGGCGTATACGTCGTCAACGAAAGACAGCGCCCTTGTGTCCTGCCGGTGCTCGACCATCCTCATCCACACACCCACCAGCACGTTAATCAGCACGACACTGATGGGGCAACCCTGCATGATGCCGTTAGTTGGCAGGAAGCCTTCCCCGATGGTGCCGCTCGCCCGGAAGTGCCGCTGCATCGTCCTGTACGCTGCTCGCAGGGTGCGCAGGACACGGGCGTCGAAACCGAGCTCCGCAGCCAGGCGGAAGGTGAGGTCGATTGGCACCGTGTCGAAGCACTTCTTGAAGTCGAGGGCGACTCCGTGCAGCGGTCGCCCTGTGAGGTGGGCTTCTTCAATACGTGCCGCCAGGTGCCAGATGAGGTCCTCCGCACCGTGGCCAGGCCGGCAGCCGTGCAGGTCTTCGGGCGCGATGATCTCCAACCACTTCAGTGCCGGTTTCACCCGGATAGCTGCCCACACTCTGTACAGCACGGGGGTGATACTGATGGGGCGCTGCGACAGTGGCTCTCCTGAGCTGCCAGGCTTGGGGATGAGGCAGATCATGGCGTGCATCAGCTGCTCCGGCCACTCGCCCGACCGTTCAACTTCGTTGAACACCTCCGCGAAGAGCCTGAGGAGTTCGTGCGGGAGTTGTCTCAGTTCGTGGACCCGCCAACCGTGCAGGCCCGGCGAGGTGGACGTGGACATCTTGGCCAAGGCCTTCCCAACGTCTTCTGCCGTGATGGTCTTGCACTCCATGTCAGCCACCTCGGGGAGAAAGCGGAGGTACTTTTGGCGGAAGGTGTCCCACCGGGGCTCTGGCGTCGTTGCGTACTTACGGAAGTACCCTCCCCACGCCGTGTCGCTCCTCAGCAGCTCGTCCGCCTCCTTGGGGCAGGCCGTGAAAGAGCCGTCTTCGCGCCGCATGAAGGTGGCTGGAGCGCAGAAGCGATCTGCGAGGTACGCGAACACCTGCCCTGCCTCGTATGTCCAAGCTTTCTGCATCCTCGCCTTCCACGTGCGGATCCTCGCGTCGCGGAGCCTGTCGAACATGCCCCTCTGCGACCCCTCCAAGGCAATGAGGGCCTGCTCCAGGATCTCCAGGTCCGGCAACTGCGAGGTTGTGTTCGTCAGCGCTGCTTGCAGCCCCTGGGGGAGGCCCCCCTCCCTCAGGCGTTTCTTTGCGGCGTTCCAGGCGTGCTTCTCCCCATTCGTGAGGCCGTACGGTGCATCGGCTTGCAGTCGCTTGAGACCCTCTTGGACGAGGCATCGGAGGTTCCCCAACAGTCCGTCCTTCGCCCGGGTGTTCGTGTCACCGGCCCCCCGTGCAGAGGCGGGGTGGTGCTTGGTGGCCGCCCGCGACCACTGCATGTGGTAGCCCTCCGCTCTGCCTGTGTAGGCCGCTTCCTGCCTCTCCAGGTGGCCTACATGGACACGCTTTAGGAAACGCTCGCCGCAGGTGGAGGCTCGGTGGAGGAGCTGCGCGGCCGTTGCTCCGTGGCGCAGTTCCCCCTCTGCAAGCACGTCCTGCATTATCCCTCTCGCCGCAGCGTCTCCCAGCTTGGGCTTACCCGCAGGGAAAGGGGTGGGAAGAATGCAGATCTTTTTGGGGCGGCGGAAGGCAGTGAGGTCTAGGTCTACAAAAAGCGGGCAGTGCGTGGGTATGTCGTAGTCCCCCCGCTTCGCCACCTCAACGCGACGCAGGGCCGGCGCTGCGCAGGAGTTCATCAGGCAGATGTCCAGCCGAGTGCCGTTCTCCGACGCCCAGCACGTGTTCTGCACGCTCTGTTGTGCGAGCTCCGCATGCGTCGTCGCCACGTCGACCCAGCCGCCCACCCGGCACGCCTGGGACAGCGTGGCGCTGGTTTCCGGGTTGGTGTTGAGGTCCCCCATCAGTAGCACGGGCACCTGCCCCAACCCAGCTGCGAGGTCGAGCGTCTCTTGCAGGAGGGCTTCCCGCTGCTCACCCACTTCGGTCCCCGAGTGGCCGTACACGCTCAGGATATGAAGCGCCGTTTTCCCGTCTCCAATCGCTAGCACTACGTGCACCATGCGGGTACTGTCGTACAACTTCTGCTCCTGCGCGGTCTTCGGCTGCACCACTTGCGCGACAAGGCCCTCCTTCGCCATGACAGCCACACCTCCGGGCCTTGTTTGTTCGCGGCCGTTCGCGCCTGCGACCCTGGGCATGCCCTTGCCCCAGTGCATAGCCCAGCCGTGGGCTGCGAAGTAGCCGTTGTGCGTGCCCTTGCTCGGGTCCGGGACTCGGGTTTCCTGCAGGGCCACAACATCCGCCTTCAGGCCCGCCACGTCGCCTAGGTGCGTCTGCAGTGACGTTACGTTCGCTGTCGCCAGCCTGATCACTCCCGGTGTTGTTAGTTGATATGCAGGATGCCGCAATCGCCGCGGGGGCGGTGACGCTGTGGACCCCTGGACGGGCGTAGGCACTCGCGTCCCGTCCGCTGTGGCCGGGGTGGGCATAGGAAGGGCTGCAGGGATGTCCCACTGGTTCGTCGGCGTCACAGCTAGCTCCCGGGCCAGGCTAAGGGGGAAACGGAGCACATCGTAGTGGAAGGGCCTCCACGTAAGGCCCAGCACCTTGGCTCCCTCCCCACACCGGGTCATGCATTGCTTGCTGTTGGAGGCGAGCAGCCACACCTGGGCATCCAGAACTTCTGCCGCAACCCGGAGGGTAGCCGCGTCTCCGTATGTCCCCGGGCGCGTCTGCTTCTCGACGTAGTCGTCGTAGGATGTAGGGGCCTGCGGGTCATCGTGGTCGGGCACGTACGAGGCCCTGCGCTCTGCGTTTTGCCGCATGGACGACGCCACCGCTGCACGCAACCCGCCTGCTGTCCACTCCGCGCACTGCTCTGCAAGGCCGGCGTACTGGCAGTTGCCGTCCTTCGGCACTGGTACCCGGAGCGCCATCAGTCTCCTTGCAGCATGCGTCAACCACTGCTCGTCTTGCTCTATGGTGGAGGGGGAGTACTCCTGTCCCCCCCCACGGAGGCGCCGGGGTTCTCCTGCCCCTGTCGCCAAATCTACGGGGTCCCAGCACGGGGCCGTTGCCCGGGTATCTCCTGCCCGTACAGCGGCTCGGCTGGGTCTAGGTGGGGTTGGGGGTGATGTTGGGGTTGGGGTTCTACTTGGGGTGTGTGGAGGTGTTTGTATACGCCCCGAGACCTCCTGTTTCTCGGGGTGGGGTGCGGCTGGGGGCCCGACGGCGAACGTGATTTGTCCCCAGACGTGGTCGGCACCCCGGCCAGGGGGAACGTTAATCTCCTGCGCGGGTCCCCCCCGCTGGCCGGAGCGCCCGCCCCCCTATTCCTCATCCGGCTTCTGCGGGTAGGGGGTAAGGCGGTTGGAACGAGGCTTCAGGTACGCCGTGATGGAGGCCTGCCTGGTCCTCCCGTTCCTGCTGGCTCCCGGCACCCTACAGGGTGGGGCCTCATCCCCGCCAACTGCCGTGGGCGTCAGGGCTTCGAGGAGGGGTGGGGCCGGCGGGGCAGGCTGGGCAGGCGGCGCCGGTGCTGCCGGCGGCACTGCTGCTGGCTGCGCTGGGGTCGGGGCGGCGCTCGACGTTGTTGGTGCCCCGGGTGCCATAGGTGTCACGGGTTTACTGCTCGAATCACTGGGCGGGGCAGGGGCGGAGGAGTCAGAGGCGGCGGAGGTGGCAGAGGTGGTGGTGGTGGTGGTGCTGGGGGAGGAGCGGGCGGGTTTTGTGGGTGCTGGCAGGGCATCCGCAGCCGGCCCGGCCGTGGGCCCCGCCGGCGGTTTGCCCTTCGCCCCCTTGGACGCACCCAGCCCCTTTGTGGCAGCGCTCAGCTCCCGCCTCACGGAGATGAGCATCTCCTGGTGTTGCAGCTTGCGCTGCTCCTCCGCGTCGCGCACCCCCTCTAGCAGGCCCTGCCAGCTCTGCCCGAGCTCGCTGGCCTGCTGCGTCAGCTGGCGCTGCACCCTCTCGCCCTCCTCCTTCCCTGCCTGTTGGAGGTCAGCTCGAAGGGTAGTGTCGAGCTGGGTTGCCTTCTCGGCAAGGGCCTTGAGCTGCTGGGCCCCGTGCCGCGCCATCTGCGCCTCGCAGGTCCCCCGCAGCTCCCCACACACCTCATCCAGGCGGCTCTGGAGGCGGGCCACCTGCTCCCCGGTCGCCCGCTCCGACTGCTGCTGGGCGGCCGTGGCGTCCTTGCGGTCAGCCTCGCAGGAGGCCCGCAGGTCGCGCACCGTGACCCCCAGGCGCTCCGTCTGCCGCCGCAGCTCGCCCACCGCGGCTTCCCCCTGCTGCGCCTCCCACGCCCTGCGGAGCTCCGCCACCGCCGCGTCCAGGCGCTGCTGCTCCTGCCCGCGCTGCGCCTCCAGGTCGGCCCTGACCGCGTCCACCTCCGCCTGGAGCTGCTGCGCCTGGTGGTGGGAGAGGGGCGTCTGCTCGCTCGCCTCCGCGGCTTGCAGGCTCAGCATGGCCTTGCAAGCGCCGCTGAGGCGCTCCTCAAGCGCCCGGTGCTTGAGGTCCCGCTGCGCAAGCTGGCCCTGCATGTCGGCCTCGAGGGCCTTGTGGCTGGCCTCCCAGCCCTTGCGCGACGCAGTCAGATCCGTCGCATGCGCGCGGCCTTGCCCCTCCAAGGCGGTGAGCCCAGCAGCCAGCTTCTGCAGATCCGTGCTCGCTGCTGCCTCACCCACCGCCTTGCCCAGCCCTCCGACATGCTCGCGGAGGCGGGAGACCGTCACGCCCATCGACTGCTGGTGCTTCGCGACCTCCAGGAGCTGGGCCTTGTGCTCCTTTAGTTCACGCTCCGTTTTCAGTGTGGACGTAGTGGCTGTAGTGGTGGGGGGTGTGGTGGTGGGGCGCTCCTGGAGGCTCTTCAGCAGGGCCCCTTGCGCCTGCAGCTGCTCCTCCTGGCGGCCGAGGCGGTCCCCCATGCGCTGCATCTGCAGCTCGTGCTGCTGGGCGTGGCTGTCCAGCCGGGCCTCGAGCAGCGCCACCTGCTCGGCGTGCTGCTCCCCCTGGCGGCGCAGGCGGTCTTCGAGCCACTGCTCTGACAGGCCCGGGTGCCCCTGCATCGCCTCCATCCGCTGCCCCAGCTCGCCCTGCCGTGCCTGCTGGGTCAGCAGCTGGGCCTCCAGCCGCTTGCGGTGGCCGTCCTGGTCCTGCAGGAGGCGGCGCAGGCCCTGCAGCTCGGCTTGACAAGCCGCGCCGTCGCCCTGCGTGGCGGAGTCGGCGGCGGCAGGTGCGGGGTCATGCCCGAGCTCCCGCAGGCGCCCGGCGAGCTTCTCCAGATCCTTCTGGAGCTGGGCAGCTCTCTGCTGTGCCTGCTGCGCCTGCTGCTTCGCCGCCGCTGCTGCTCCGCCACCACGCCCGGTCCGCCCAACCGTGCCGCTGGCCTGCGACTTCGCAGACCTTCCCGCCTTCGCGGCCGTGGCGCGCTCCTCCTGGAGCCTGTCGCGGACGCTCTCATAGCGCCGCTTCAGGCGGAGCACCTCCTCGGCCTGCTTCTTCGCGGCCGCCTCCCTCTGCTTCTGCTCCTCGAGGAGCAGCGTGTCCGTCAGGACCACCTCCTTCCCGTTGACTACTAGAGTCCATGTGGGGGGGGTGCCGTGGGTGGGGGGTTGCTCGGCAGCGAGGACGGCGACGCCGCCCTCCAGGCTGTCCAGCGCCGCCTCCCACCGGAGGTGGTCGAGAATGGTGCGCACGTGGGCGGCACCATAGAGGGGGGGAAGGGGTTGGAGCTCGTATCTGCGAGGTTCCGTGAATTCGAGGGGGGGCAGGGGGGCGGCCTGTTGGCCACCGGCCTGGGAGCCGGTGTTCCCGGAGGAGACCCCGTGGAGGTCGGCCTGTGACATCCTGCCCGTGTATCCCTCTCTCCTCCTATGTGTGTGGGTGTGCAAAGACCAGTGCATCCTCTACTCTTCAACTCAGCCTGATCTGTTGGGACGGGGGCTGGGACCACCTCCTCCTCTCTGTTGGTTTGAGTCTGTTTTTACTGCGATTGAGTTGCTCTTGCAACTGTCGACACAACAACCCAAGCGTGGTCTCCGTGATCCCTTTCTGGGGGCTTCGTGAGGGAGGGTGTGGCGGTGTGTGCAGTGTGTGGCGGTGGGGATGGGGATCAAAGGCAGCACATCTCGAAGTGGCACCCACGGAAGTCACCCCCGGTGCGGCATCCGAGCCAAGGCACACCCTGCTGGACACGAGACAATCGGATTTGTCACGCGCAGGAGGCGCAGCGGCGTGTGTGCGGTGTGGGGTCATTGCGCTGCTCCTCTCCATGTCCAAGCACACCGGCCAACCCTCTGCGTGATGAAGGTTGGTGTGAATGTGCACACACTCAAAGCAACAAGGCAAAATTCGATTGTGTTTGTCACCCAAAGTGCTGCCAACTGCACTATCTTTACCACTGTGGCAAGGCTCTTGCAGAGGGTCTTTGCTCAGACATGCCGAAGAGTGAGGAAAGGTGACAAAAAGTGAGCCGCCGCACAACACTGGCTGTGAAGGGACACAGTCAGCCACAATATTTGACGGGAGAACAATGAGGTAGGCCAAGGCAGGGCCATGCCACCACTCGCTGCCCACCCTTCCCAATAGCCCCATGGCTCGCGTCAAACGGGTCCGGAGCACGTTGCACCTCCCTTGTTGTGGATGAACCGTCGGGCTCTCAGCCCGATGATGCTCGCCTCGTTCCCCCAGCTGATACAGCACCGCCCCTGTCGCCCTCTCAGGCTCAGGAGCTCCCAGACTTGTTGGACGGGCCACAGACCCCGCAGACGGACTCGCCACCCCACCAGTGGAGCGACGCGCCCTTACGTAGGGCGCCGCCTCCCCTTCTCTCCCTCCCTCCCCTCTGAGTCCGCGATACCCCGCGCGCAGAAAGGTGTGTCGCACATGCGGGAAGCGGGCGAATCTGCCTGCCTGGAACGTGTGTGTGTCACCCCTTCCTTTACAGCGCAACGAGGAGGAGAGCGAAACCGTGTGGTGTCACGTAGAGCAAGAGTAGGATAGCGGGACCGGTTCTCATGGAGTGGGTTCGAGGGACACACTCTGCGCTGCCAGCACGCTCACCCAAACTGCAACACGAATAGTCCCAGAAAAAGGGATGTGGGGCTGCGGCCCCCCGTGCCAGCCCTGGCACAAAATCACTGTTCGTAGGCAGGGAACAGAGAGTTTCAGAACACCGCACTCAGGGTGAAACGGAAGACACAGCACACACAGAGACAGAAGCGATGTTGCTCCTTGGTGCACAGACCCACCTCCCGCAGCAGGGGATGAGCGCAATACCCTTCCCCCAGGAGCCCACCTTCCCCAGCCACTCGCCTGTGCTGAGGCGGGACAGCGTGGTGGTGCGAACATAAGGGGTCGCCACTGCGACAACACCACCTGGCTGTGACACAGCAAGTGAGGTGGCATCGTCGTCCAGTTGCACAGTACGCAGGCAGCTGAGGGTGGCTGTGCACCACACCTTGAGTGACTTGTCAAGAGAGCACGGCGTTGCACACGTGAGTAGACTACGGGTGCCTTGACGTTGGGCCTAGTGCGGGATGAGCTGGACAGCACCGTCCTCCAGACCCGTGTCGGCAGCACGCTGTGAATCGTCCAGCTCCTCCTCACATCCTTCAATGTGTACCGCCAACCCTGCAGCCTCACGGGCTGCGTTGATAGAACCCGGGAACAGCGCATCCGCCTTCAGCCCGACCACAGTCCCACCTTCCGGAACACCGACGACACAGTTGTGCCCGGTGCCGGTATGCCGCACCGACACATCCATGGTATTGTTTCGTGCCCCTTGCAGGTGCACATGCGAGGCATATGGGACAACACAAAGGTCAGGTGGGAGGGGAGGGGGGGAAGGGGGGGCGCCCCTTGCGTTCCTGTTCAAAACCCGGATGAACAAACCGGCGACGTGTTCCTGCCAGTTGGCATACTTGGCGCTTGTCGGTGCGTCACAGGCATAAAGCAAAATATGGCAAATGTCAGATTGTGTTTTATAACCCCAAAAACCCCGTATTCCTTTCGCTTCATTCGAGTCGACAGCCCTGCTCAGCAAACTGTGTGAGAACAGATCCGGACTCGACAAACACTGCGTCTGCAACCAATAAGGGGAGAGAAGAAGTGGTGGTCATTCGTAGATCGCGAGAACACCCACACACACGCCTGCTGCGCTGTGGGTGTGTCCTGTCGTGATCTGCACCGCAAAGGTGTTCCTGCGTTGTTAGCACATCTCCAGAAGCTGTATGTGCCCCCCACTGGGTCGTGAAGTGAAAAACGAGACAACAAACCGCCGAAAGTTGTTTTGTTGGAACGCAGACCCCCCACTGCTTGTGTGAAAATACCCCACTTTACACCACTGTCTGATGGAGTGCTGTGGGTGCGGTGGGCCGGGATCAGAAAATGGGCGTGAGGTAAATCCTTTCGAGAATAGCGAAGACGGAAAGTCAGCATCGATTGAGTGAACTGAACTTCGCTCAAGCTTTCGGGGGAGGTCAGTTATTGCTTTTTTTGGAAAGACTTTTTGGACCAGCGAGCTTTTCGCACTAAAATGACTCGTGGCAGCGTTCAGTATCTGCACACAGGCACGAGCAGGCACCGTTCCTACAAACAACGGCGCCTGCTAGTGCACGTGGAGGTGCAGATCCCGAACGCGGGGCCTCGGGAAGTCCCCACGACATGCACGACATCAGTGCAATATCGGCTCACGGATCGTTATCGCCTTGCTTTCTTTGGTATCAACGACAGGCTTTTCCCGACTGGGGGAGGGGAGGGGATGGAAACAGTAAGCGGGGGAGGGGAGGGGAGGGGGGGCTCCTGAGAATATTTTTGAAACGTTGGGGAGCACTTTGCGGCACCTTGTTGGTAGTGGAGGGGGGGGGGGGTTTATTGTCGAGAGTGAAAGTCTTCTGCACAAATATCACGACCGGCTGTTGTATGTTTGTCTGAAGCACAGAAGGTGTGGTGGGGCACGATAAAAGGGAAACATGACAGGGGCCCTCGCTACCAGTCACTGCTCGTCACAGCTCGTCAGCCAGTGAGGGGAAGTGGGCCGTGGCTCACTTTTTCTCACTCAGTCACACTTGGTAGCGAAGGCCCCCGACACAGAAGTGAATCGGACTGATGACGCCAGTCCGTCCTCGTATCGTATTTCCTCCAATGCACAAGGCTAATGTATTTTGGATGGAAATCGTGCTCTTTCGCTATAATAAGAGAAGGAAACCACCCTCCCAGCAACTGCAAAAAATGCAGATACGGGCTACTTTTCGTTGAGCGCACACAACTTTCTGGCCACCCTGCACGTTGGGGCGTGGAGTGCAGGGTACAACAAACAAGAACATTGCTCCCACACTCCCCACACTCCCCACACCAAAAGACCCCCGCACCACACACCCACACCGTGCGACTCTCTTATCACCGCTCACATTGAAGTCGCATCGTCATCAAGAGGAGGACAAGACCTATAGGCACGGTACTCCGCAGGCTCAGCCTCTCCTCGGCGTCGAGAGCCGTGAGCTCTCAGCACGTCAGCGACCTCTGCATGATCCTCAGCGAGATCCAGCGGCGTCTCGCCATCCCAATCCGGGGCATTTGGATCGGCCCCTGCGCCAAGGAGGGCCTTGGCACATTCAGGGTGCCCCTTTTTTGCGGCGTAGTGCAGGGGGGATTGGCCGAATTCCTCGTCGTGGATGAAGGGGTCCGCGCCCCATTCGAGGAGGGTCTGGATGATGTTGGGGTGGCCCCGCTGCGCTGCAACGTGCAGTGGCGTGTCGCCATCATCATCCTCGGCATTTGTATCGGCCCCTGCGCCAAGGAGGGCCTTGGCACATTCAGGGTGCCCCTTCTTTGCGGCGTAGTGCAGGGGGGTTTGGCCGAATTCCTCGTCGTGGATGAAGGGGTCCGCGCCCCATTCGAGGAGGGTCTGGATGATATTGGGGTGGCCCCGCCGCCCTGCAACGTGCAGCGGCGCGCGGCCGTCAAGCATCGTCTTGCGAGGAGAGGCCCCGATACGAAGGAGCCGTTGGACGCACACTAAACCCTTTCGGTCATTCACGTCCTCCTTGTCGCATGCGGTATAGAGGGCGGTTCTCCCAGCTCCGTCGGGTGCGTCCGGCACTGCCCCTTCAGAGAGCAGGTTGTCACCACAATTGTCGCACCAACGGCTCGCAGCGATGTGGAGTGGCGTGGCATCATCGACAGCCAAATGAGGCGCGATCGCGGGCTGGCAGGCGGTGCACAGCATGATGGGTGTCGGGTGTGCTGGCAAGGCGTCGCGCTGCTCTGGTCGGCGCTTTGTGTTCTGAGGGCGGGGAGTGGGGTAGGTGTGTGTGTGTGTTCTAAACGAAACCAGAGTGTGCGTAGCGTGCTCCCGATAGGGTTACTGACGACGTCGGTGGTGCTTGCCGCAGCAAGTCAGCACCGTCTCGTGGGAGGCGACACAGTTACCACAACATGTGTGAGACCAGACGAAGAAGAGGGCTTCGTGAGGGAGGGGAGGGGGGAGGGGGAGGAGTGTGGGGATGAGGGTGCAGAGAGAGCACCGCGTCAGTCATTTGCCCTCTTCCCATCTCAGATGCAAACGCATCAGCTGCCTCCAAACAGAGCTGGTCCGGTGTTGCGAGGCTAGAAAGGAAGAGAGTGCAGAACACAACGAATACGCAAGCAGGTGGAACACGACACCAAACACGAAGGCAGGGAACAGGGTGACGAGACACTGCACTCAGGGTGAAACGGAAGACACAGCACACACAGAGACTGAAGTGTGGTACCAGTGTGGTTCGTTGGCGTGAAGACCCACCTCCCGCAGAGGCTGAGTACAACTCCATAACCCTCTGAGTCCACCTTCCCCAGACACTCTCCTGTGCTGGGGCGGTGCAGTGTCTTGCCGGCCCAGCTTTTTACTGCAACAACATCACCTGCTGTGACACAGCAAGTATGGAGGGAAAGTCGTCCACTTGCACAGTACGCCCAGCAGCTGCACAGAAGCAGACCCCGGGCTACCGGGCTGCTCTTCGTTGAGCGCACACTCCTCCGAGAAAGCCCTTTTTCAAAGAGGTGAGGCGAAGGGGCAAACAGGAGGGGAGTGGCTGACAGAGAGAGGCTGTCCACAGACTCCTCAGGCACCACCGGAAGAAAGGAAGGGTGCACGGGGAAGAGGGCGGGGGTGGGGTTGGCGGTGGGGGAAAGGACAGGGGGAAGGGAGATAGCTTCCGCTGCTGACAGAGCGAAGGCCAAGTCTCAGGTGTGCATTGCAAAGGTGGAGAGGGGGGCTTCGTGAGGGAGGGGAGGGGAGGGGGGATCGGTCTGCAGAGAGAGCACTGCGTCAATCATTTGACCTCTTCTCATCTCAGATGCAAACGCATCAGCTGTCTCCGAACAGAGCAGGGGGCTAGAAAGGAAGAGAGAGCAAGCAGGTGGAACACGACGGCAAATACGAAGGCAGGGAACAGGGTGACGAGACACTGCACTCAGGGTGAAACGGAAGACACAGCACACACAAAGACAGAAGCGATGTTGCTCCTTGGTGCACAGACCCACCTCCCGCAGCAGTGGCTGAGCGCAATACCCTTCCCCCAGGAGCCCACCTTCCCCAGCCACTCGCCTGTGCTGAGGCGGGACAGCGTGGTGGTGCGAACATAAGGGGTCGCCACTGCGACAACACCACCTGGCTGTGACACAGCAAGTGAGGTGGCATCGTCATCCAGTTGCACAGTACGCAGGCAGCTGAGGGCGGCTGTGCACCACACCTTGAGTGACTTGTCAACAGAGCACGGCGTTGCACACGTGAGTAGACTACGGGTGCCTTGACGTTGGGCCTAGTGCGGGATGAGCTGGACAGCACCGTCCTCCAGACCCGTGTCGGCAGCACGCTGTGAATCGTCCAGCTCCTCCTCACATCCTTCAATGTGTACCGCCAACCCTGCAGCCTCACGGGCTGCGTTGATAGAACCCGGGAACAGCGCATCCGCCTTCAGCCCGACCACAGTACCACCTTCCGGAACACCGACGACACAGTTGTGCCCGGTGCCGGTAT
The DNA here is from genome assembly GCA_963210315.1 of Rhynchopus euleeides. Taxonomy (NCBI): domain Eukaryota; phylum Euglenozoa; class Diplonemea; order Diplonemida; family Diplonemidae; genus Rhynchopus; species Rhynchopus euleeides. Next base: position 1,498,307 of record OY723239.1, read on the forward strand.
GCCGCACCGACACATCCATGGTATTGTTTCGTGCCCCTTGCAGGTGCATATACGAGGCATATGGGACAACGCAAAGGTCAGGTGGGAGGGGAGGGGGGGAAGGGGGGGCGGCCTTTGCGTTCCTGTTCAAAACCCGGATGAACAAACCGGCGACGTGTTCCTGCCAGTTGGCATACTTGGCGCTTGTCGGTGCGTCACAGGCATAAAGCAAAATATGGCAAATGTCAGATTGTGTTTTATAACCCCAAAAACCCCGTATTCCTTTCGCTTCATTCGAGTCGACAGCCCTGCCCAGCAAACTGTGTGAGAACAGATCCGGACTCGACAAACACTGCGTCTGCAACCAATAAGGGGAGAGAAGAAGTGGTGGTCATTCGTAGATCGCGAGAACACCCACACACACGCCTGCTGCGCTGTGGGTGTGTCTTGTCATGATGATCTGCACCGCAAAGGTGTTCCTGCGTTGTTAGCACATCTCCAGAAGCTGTATGTGCCCCCCACTGGGTCGTGAAGTGAAAAACGAGACAACAAACCAAATACTGCCGAAAGTTGTTTTGTTGGAACGCAGACCCCCCACTGCTTGTGTGAAAATACCCCACTTTACACCACTGTCTGATGGAGTGCTGTGGGTGCGGTGGGCCGGGATCAGAAAATGGGCGTGAGGTAAATCCTTTCGAGAATAGCGAAGACGGAAAGTCAGCATCGATTGAGTGAACTGAACTTCGCTCAAGCTTTCGGGGGAGGTCAGTTGTTGATTTTTTTTGGAAGGACTTTTTGGACCAGCTAGCTTTTCGCACTAAAATGACTCGTGGCAGCGTTCGGTATCTGCACACAGGCACGAGCAGGCACCGTTCCTACAAACAACGGCGCCTGCTAGTGCACGTGGAGGTGCAGATCCCGAACGCGGGGCCTCGGGAAGTCCCCACGACATGCACGACATCAGTGCAATATCGGCTCACGGATCGTTATCGCCTTGCTTTCTTTGGTATCAACGACAGGCTTTTCCCGACTGGGGGAGGGGAGGGGATGGAAACAGTAAGCGGGGGAGGGGAGGGGAGGGGGGGCTCCTGAGAATATTTTTGAAACGTTGGGGAGCACTTTGCGGCACCTTGTTGGTAGTGGAGGGGGGGGGGGGGTTTATTGTCGAGAGTGAAAGTCTTCTGCACAAATATCACGACCGGCTGTTGTATGTTTGTCTGAAGCACAGAAGGTGTGGTGGGGCACGATAAAAGGTAAACATGACAGAAGCGATTAGGACTGATACCACCAGTCCTTCTTCGTATCGCATTTCCTCCAATGCACAAGGCTAATGTATTTTGGATGGAAATCGTGCTGCTTTCGCTATAATAAGAGAAGGGGAAACCACCCTGCCCAGCAACTGCAAAAAGGCAGATCCGGGCTACTTTTCGTTGAGCGCACACACAACTTTCTGGCCACCCTGCACGTTGGGGCGTGGAGTGCAGGGTACAACAAACAAGAACATTGCCACCACACTCCCCACATCAAAAGACCCCCACACCACACACCCACACCGTGCGACTCTCTTTTCACCGCTCACATTGGAGTCGCGTCGTCATCAAGAGGAGGGCAAGACCTATAGTCACGGTACTCCGCAGGCTCATCACTCAGCCTCTCCTCGGCGTCGAGAGCCCCGTGAGCTCTCAGCACGTCAGCGACCTCTGGATGATCCTCAGCGAGATCCAGCGGCGTGTCGTCATCATCATCCTTGGCATTTGGATCGGCCCCTGCGCCAAGGAGGGCCTTGGCACATTCAGGGTGCCCGTTCTTTGCGGCGTAGTGCAGGGGGGATTGGCCGAATTCCTCGTCGTAGATGGAGGGATCCGCCTCCCATTCGAGGAGGGTCTGGATGATATTGGGGTGGCCCCACCGCGCTGCAACGTGCAGCGGCGTGCGGCCGTCACACATCATCTTGCAAGGAGAGGCCCCGTCACGAAGGAGCCGTTCGACGCACACTAAACCCTTTCGGTCATTCACGTCCACCTTGTCGCATGCGGTATAGAGGGGGGTTCTCTCAGCTCCGTCGAGTGCGTCCGGCACTGCCCCTCCAGAGAGCTCGTTGTCAACACAATTGTCGCACCAACGGCTCGCAGCGATGTGGAGTGGCGTGGCATCATCGAAACCCAAAAGAAACGTGATCGCGGCCTGGCAGGCGGTGCACAGCATGATGGGTGTCGGGTGTGTCGGCAGGCGTCGCGCTGCTCTGGTTGGCGCTTTGTTCTGAGGGCGGGGAGTGGGGTAGGGTGGTGGGAGACGCGTCGAGGGGGTGGGGGCAGTGAGGTCAATGGAATCTCCAGAAAAAAATAATCTGCCCAAACCAAGGTAGTGCCAGCCAAAATTTTTCGAAAAAAAATGAAGAACCCCCCGAGTGCTGGAGGGGGCCGTTTGCGCCACCCATGGGGGTGGACCATGAACTTGCCTCTCTACACGGTGGACTCCAGCGGCCCTAGCGGGAGTCTGGGAGCGGGAGTCTGAGCGGGTGTCAAAGACTCCCGCTAGCGGGAGTCCAGACTCCCGCTAGCGGGAGTCTATACTCCCGCTAGGGGGAGTCTGACTCCCCCTAGCGGGAGTCTTTTCACCTATTTTCATCCATTTTTCCCATGATATAGTTACAGTCTACTGGCGTGGGGGGTAAAATCATGGTGGAAGAGGGATGGGGAGGGGCTTGTTTTGCTTCTGTCAGTTTCCCCGGACTCTGGACTACCTACCTATCCTCCTGGTAGCGGCTACACCTGCGGAGGTGAGCGGTTAGAATTTGAGGTGTCAAAGTGCGGCCATCGCCTGTCGTAGTTGTGTTACACCTTGGGCAAGACAAGCCATCCTGCAGGCCTCATCTTCTTCGTCAGAACTGGCATCCCCCTCCTGCTGTGCGCGTTGGTCAAGCGTGCTCAAAGTCGCCTCGGATGACACGAATGGTGTGAAAGTCGCCCCCAGCGGGATTGGCATTTTGCACAAGCAGAGCGATAATTTGCGGTGTCCTTCGGGGAACCGGGACAGGAAGTAGGGCGCGCTGATGGGTTCAACGAAGTCCTGTGTGTTGCAGTGCACAAACCCCTTCTGCAGCTGTGTCAACTGTGTGCAAAGAACATACACAGCCAATCTATGAGCGTGTCGGGTGTGCAGACACGGACACAGAATGACTTCTCTATACCCGAGGATCCCGTCCTGCGACAGGTGCGCAACCTTCCAAGGCATGCCCGATGCGCGCCGCTTCTCTTCTGCCATCGCAAGATCTCTCTCGTAAGTTGCGGAGCTGGCGATTGTAACGGCATCTTTCTTGCGATGTCCGTTCTCTGCTTCTTCAAATTCGTCGTTGTTCTGCAGAGGCACTGCATCTTCTGGAGCCCACCAATGATGGAGACTGTGTACGTAGGCATTGCGCGTTGATCCCTTTTCGGCATGCTCCATCAACCAGTGAAATATATGCCCTGAGATCCGAGCACGCAAGAAGGGAATCCGGGCTGACTCATCCTTGCATCCCCAGAAGTGCCAGGGGATGTCTGCATACCGGAAATGCATGAGGTCTGCAAGGGAGACAAAGAGGTAGCGGAACAAGCCCTTGTAGGTGTGTCCTGTGACAGGCAAGCACGACCTTCCGGAACTGAGCACCTGTCCCATTCTGCGACACATTCAGTGCAAGGTTTGTACAGGTCTTGTCGAATATTTTTTTGTTGTCTCATCCAGTACCCTGATCAGCCGCATGGCGAGCCCCTTGCAGTCATGGAGTGCTGGGGTGACGTAGCGGGCATTGGGAAGCACACCTGCCAAGAGGGAGGGGTAGCCAGCCTCTTTTATCTCAGAGAGAGTCAGGTGCGGGTATCGATGCACCTGTTGATACCAGCGTTCTTCTGGGATGTCGCACAGTGAGCATCGGTGCCCTCGCCCCCCGCATCGCCTCATTGTTGCCCACTGCTGATCTATACTCCCGCTAGCGGGAGTTGGACTCCCCCTAGTTGAGACTCCCGAAAAGGGTTAAACCCGGTAATGGTACCCTACCCCCGCTGGAGTCCACCGTGCAAGGCCGGATCAGCCCACGGGTGGGTTTGAGGAAGAAATCTGGGGGGGCAAATTTTGCTGCGACTTCCGGTTTCACCCGGCCGAACTCCAGCATCTATCCAGACCCACGGTGCCAAGCCGTTCGCCCGTGTCGCGATCATTCGCGGCTTCAGGCTGCCCCCGACGACACGTTTGTATCCTGCACCTTGCCATACTTCGCCTCCACCTTGTATATGACGGAGAGCGCCCTCCTTCCGCATCGTTGCGACTTCCCTGACAGCGAACTTATCCATGTCAGGGAAGACATGGCGATGATTGCGTTGGCCACCTGGGTGCTGTGCTTGTGGAGCTCCTTGCTCAACACCGTTGCTAGGAGCCTTCTAATGGATCCCAGTGTCAGCACACTGCCCCCTTTTTTAACAGGGAAGGCCGTGCAAAAATTATGCACAATGTTCGTCGCCTCCGCAGCCTCGGGACTCTCTGCGCTCTTCTTCTTCTTAATCGACTTTGCCGCCGGCTTCGCTGCCGGCTTCGTTGTCGTCTTCCCCATTTTTGTGAATCAGGTCTGCGAGCTGGGATGGGTGGAAACGTCCGTTTCGTTTGGTGTGGCTGTACTTCAGTGACGAGTGCCACATTGCATAGGTATCATGGGAAAAATGAGTGAAAATAGGTGAAAAGACTCCCGCTAGGGGGAGTCAGACTCCCGCTAGCGGGAGTCTATACTCCCGCTAGCGGGAGTTGGACTCCCCCTAGTTGAGACTCCCGAAAAGGGTTACCCTACCCCCGCTGGAGTCCACCGTGTACACTAAGAGCTGCCGTCTTGCCGAGCCTACGAGGGTGGTCGGAATTCCATTCGCTGTGCACCCAAAGGGCTATCTACGAGGCAGGCATACGGCACAGGGGGGTCTGGGGGGCGGAGCCCCCCAGCCGCCGGAGGCCACGGTAGCGAACATCTGGCTCTGAGCGGGGACAATATCCGGGTTTTGGCTGGAAAACCCCAGGTTTGGGCTGAAAAAAACAGGAAGAAGGGGGTGGTTCCAGAGGACCCATCCTCATCCCCCACTTGAAAAATAATCCAGGTAGTGCCGGCAGGTCGTGCCGGCACTACCTTCCCATTTTTTCGAAATTAATTCAGCCCAAACCATGCACTACCTGTTTGGGCAGGCCTGACTACACTGGGTGGGGGTATGGAGCTCAGGCAGGGGCAAATCGGGTGTAGCGTGTGTGGTGGCGGTGTTTTGAGGGGGTCTAACCCTGCGATGGCCTGTGCCTGTGCCAGGTGTGTTTCTAATCCCCGGTCTTCCCAGCCAAAAATCCCCGATTCATCCTCGCTTTTTTCCAGCAAAAAATGGTACCCAATGTCCCTCCTCCCCAGTGTGGGGCCCTTGGTCTTGTACCAAATGGGTTCCTTCCACGGTTCCTCCCGCTCGCGCCATCCTCGGGTGCTGGAGGAAAACCCCAAAAAAAAAACAGCATTCGGGACCGTTATTCCGACGATACCCCCCGATATGCCAGCTGAAACAGCCCAAGGACTTGCTGCGGTTACTAGACGGGCAAACACACGCTCCACGGGGGGTCTGGGGGGCGGAGCCCCCCAGCCGCCGGAGGCCGCGGTAGTGAACATCTGTTCATTGTGGGCGTACAGATTCTGTGTGAGTTGGCTGCGTCCTCCTGAGGCGACTGGAGCTGTTGGATTCCTGACCTGATGGGAATCGAAGGACTTGGGTACGAGATATCCGCCACAGGGGGGTCTGGGGGGCGGAGCCCCCCAGCCGCCGGAGGCCACGGTAGTGAACGTCTGGCTCTTGGCTGGAAAAAAAATCCAGATTTTGGCTGGAAAAAAACCGGGTTTTTGCTGGAAAAAAAACCTGGTTTTGGCTGGAAAAAAACCGGAAAAAGGGCGGATGCCAAAAAGACTCATCCTCATCCCCCACTAGAAATACACCTGGCCTGTGCCGATAACAAAAAAAGAGGATTGCCACAGGGGGTTCTCTTCTGTTCTGTTTTGCGCAAACCTTCTGGCCACCCCTGCACGGAGGGGGGGTGGGGGTGGAGTTTAGGGTGAACAGAACATCGACCCACACCCCGATCTGAAAGAACCTTCCGTGATCACGGTACGTTTGTCACAATCAAGGCGGCAGCACGCCAGAGGGGCGGGTGGGGGATGGGTCTGTTGGCTTACCGCTCATGTCCCAACTGCCCCACTGTGCCCCCTCCCTCCGATTGGGTTTTATGTTGACATTTTCGAGGTTCATTTTTTTTCCAGTTTGGCGTGTCCCCAACTGAACGCATGTTTTGGTTAAAAAGAACCCCCACCCCCCGATGTTTTCAACGTTCGTTTTTTTCCTTCCGCGCCTCGGGTTGACACGTTCACTACCATCTTTGTGACTCGCACCCGCACAGCCAGGTATGGCACTGGAGTGTGTCCACTTTGTTCGGAATTTCAGGAATCCTCGGGAAACACCCCCTTGAGGGGGGCAACGGTGACCAAGAAGCCATGGCGCCTCAAAGAAAACTAATGCGGCTCTGAGCCACCGTGCTTCGGGGGTCTTCGCTACGGGGTGATCGTCGGTGCATTTTAGTGTATTTCCTGTTGAACTACACGGTGGACTCCAGCGGGGGTAGGGTAACCCTTTTCGGGAGTCTCAACTAGGGGGAGTCCAACTCCCGCTAGCGGGAGTCTATACTCCCGCTAGGGGGAGTCTGACTCCCCCTAGCGGGAGTCTTTTCACCTATTTTCACTCATTTTTCCCATGATACCTATGCAATGTGGCACTCGTCACTGAAGTACAGCCACACCAAACGAAACGGACGTTTCCACCCATCCCAGCTCGCAGACCTGATTCACAAAAATGGGGAAGACGACAACGAAGCCGGCAGCGAAGCCGGCGGCAAAGTCGATTAAGAAGAAGAAGAGCGCAGAGAGTCCCGAGGCTGCGGAGGCGACGAACATTGTGCATGATTTTTGCACGGCCTTCCCTGTTAAAAAAGGGGGCAGTGTGCTGACACTGGGATCCATTAGAAGGCTCCTAGCAACGGTGTTGAGCAAGGAGCTCCACAAGCACAGCACCCAGGTGGCCAACGCAATCATCGCCATGTCTTCCCTGACATGGATAAGTTCGCTGTCAGGGAAGTCGCAACGATGCGGAAGGAGGGCGCTCTCCGTCATATACAAGGTGGAGGCGAAGTATGGCAAGGTGCAGGATACAAACGTGTCGTCGGGGGCAGCCTGAAGCCGCGAATGATCGCGACACGGGCGAACGGCTTGGCACCGTGGGTCTGGATAGATGCTGGAGTTCGGCCGGGTGAAACCGGAAGTCGCAGCAAAATTTGCCCCCCCAGATTTCTTCCTCAAACCCACCCGTGGGCTGATCCGGCCTTGCACGGTGGACTCCAGCGGGGGTAGGGTACCACTACCGGGTTTAACCCTTTTCGGGAGTCTCAACTAGGGGGAGTCCAACTCCCGCTAGCGGGAGTATAGATCAGCAGTGGGCAACAATGAGGCGATGCGGGGGGCGAGGGCACCGATGCTCACTGTGCGACATCCCAGAAGAACGCTGGTATCAACAGGTGCATCGATACCCGCACCTGACTCTCTCTGAGATGAAAGAGGCTGGCTACCCCTCCCTCTTGGCAGGTGTGCTTCCCAATGCCCGCTACGTCACCCCAGCACTCCATGACTGCAAGGGGCTCGCCATGCGGCTGATCAGGGTACTGGATGACAGGGGTGGAGCTTGGGGGTTTTTTCGGGTCAGCTGACCTGATTTTCTGCAGGCCCTCACAAAAAATCAGGTCAGGGGTAAAAAGAAAAAAAAATATAGATTTTCGGGAAACCGGAAAAGTTGGCTCCTCGCCTTGGGGCCTCAAGGTGACCAGGAGGCGTTTCGTGAGCAAAGTGACCCCAGCGACATGAGCACAGGCCTCAAACAGTCACAATAGAGGACAAATGAAGCTGCCCAACCCGTACCGTGCAACAGACGTTTACTACCGTGGCCTCCGGTGGCTGGGGGGCTCCGCCCCCCAGACCCCCCTGTGGCATGTGCCTGTCTTGTACCCAAGCCCTTTACATCAGGGAATCTCAGTATCCTCAGGAGGACGCAGCCAACTCACACAGAATCCGTACGCCCGCAAGTCACAGATGTTCACTACCGTGGCCTCCGGCGGCTGGGAGCTCCGCCTCCCAGACCCCCCCTACGGCATGTGTTTGTCTTGTAACCAAGTCCTTGCGCGTCCGGGGCTGCATATCGGTTCCGGTACCTCGCGGGAGGCTGGGCCCGAGCACTGATCTCTGAGACGAACCGGGGGGGAACCCATAAGAAAAAATTGGCTGACCCGATCTGACCCGATCCAGCCCGCAACCCCATATTTCAAGCTCCACCCCTGCTGGATGAGACAACAAAAAAATATTCGACAAGACCTGTACAAACCTTGCACTGAATGTGTCGCAGCATGGGACAGGTGCTCAGTTCCGGAAGGTCGTGCTTGCCTGTCACAGGACACACCTACAAGGGCTTGTTCCGCTACCTCTTTGTCTCCCTTGCAGACCTCATGCATTTCCGGTATGCAGACATCCCCTGGCACTTCTGGGGATGCAAGGATGAGTCAGCCCGGATTCCCTTCTTGCGTGCTCGGATCTCAGGGCATATATTTCACTGGTTGATGGAGCATGCCGAAAAGGGATCAACGCGCAATGCCTACGTACACAGTCTCCATCATTGGTGGGCTCCAGAAGATGCAGTGCCTCTGCAGAACAACGACGAATTTGAAGAAGCAGAGAACGGACATCGCAAGAAAGATGCCGTTACAATCGCCAGCTCCGCAACTTACGAGAGAGATCTTGCGATGGCAGAAGAGAAGCGGCGCGCATCGGGCATGCCTTGGAAGGTTGCGCACCTGTCGCAGGACGGGATCCTCGGGTATAGAGAAGTCATTCTGTGTCCGTGTCTGCACACCCGACACGCTCATAGATTGGCTGTGTATGTTCTTTGCACACAGTTGACACAGCTGCAGAAGGGGTTTGTGCACTGCAACACACAGGACTTCGTTGAACCCATCAGCGCGCCCTACTTCCTGTCCCGGTTCCCCGAAGGACACCGCAAATTATCGCTCTGCTTGTGCAAAATGCCAATCCCGCTGGGGGCGACTTTCACACCATTCGTGTCATCCGAGGCGACTTTGAGCACGCTTGACCAACGCGCACAGCAGGAGGGGGATGCCAGTTCTGACGAAGAAGATGAGGCCTGCAGGATGGCTTGTCTTGCCCAAGGTGTAACACAACTACGACAGGCGATGGCCGCACTTTGACACCTCAAATTCTAACCGCTCACCTCCGCAGGTGCAGCCGCTACCAGGAGGATAGGTAGGTAGTCTAGAGTCCGGGGAAACTGACAGAAGCAAAACAAGCCCCTCCCCATCCCTCTTCCACCATGATTTTACCCCCCACGCCAGTAGACTGTAACTATATCATGGGAAAAATGGATGAAAATAGGTGAAAAGACTCCCGCTAGGGGGAGTCAGACTCCCCCTAGCGGGAGTATAGACTCCCGCTAGCGGGAGTCTGGACTCCCGCTAGCGGGAGTCTTTGACACCCGCTCAGACTCCCGCTCCCAGACTCCCGCTAGGGCCGCTGGAGTCCACCGTGTAGCTGAAAACTGACGAAGAATAACGAAGCATAACAACCAGCGAAGACCCCCTTAACTAGAACAAGGATTGCCGGGTTTCTTCTGCTTTGTCTGTGCAACTTTCTGGCCACCCTGCACGGTCGGGCGTGGAGCGCAGGGTGGACAAAACCACGACCCCACACTGCTGAACCTCTTTCGATCTGAACGCTTTCCGTGGGCACGGTGCGTTTGACACAAAAAAAGATGCCGCTTTTGGTGCCCCTGATTTACCCCCTTTTCACTACGCACAAACTACGCAATCTGGGGGGGGGGTCTCGCTTTTTGGTCCCCCCCCAGTTTTTTTTTGGTCCCCCTTTCTGTGTGGCTACTGAGACAGGACTGGAGGCACTGCGCTGACCGAGAAAAAAAAATATTGCCAGAACTCACTATGTACCGTCCGAAAGAACAGGGGAAACACCTGGGCAAGGTTGCCCCATGCCCAGAAACACCTGGGAAGGAAGTGAGCTCCAGGAGCCGCGTAGTACCCCCTACACACTTCTACGAAACAACAGCTGCAGAGATGGTCCGGATGCCCCGAAAAAAAACCTACACACACACTCCATCATCCACACTGCACCTAGGAACAACAATGTCTGGGGAAGAGGAACAGCTCTTCACCATCGTTGCCTCTGTTGAGGGGTTGAGATGCCTCGCGGGGACCATCGCAGGATGTGTCACCCACGAGAAGCTGCTGGCGCTGCTTGAGGAGGTGGGGCTGCAACCGGAGGGTGACTGTCTCGAGGTGCATCTGCTGAAGGGTGGTGACGTTAATTCATTGGAGATGCGGCCTCTCCCAGAAGGCCTGTGGCAGAACGCGCTCCCGGGCTCGGCGCTGTTCCTTCCGGCGAAGGCAGAGACAGTGCCAGCATCCCGCCTGGACGTGCGCGACTGGGTCGACACCGCCATGCAGTGCCACACCCCTGTCTCTAACATCCACACCCTCATCACCAAGTTCAAGGGCGAGACGGTGACCCGCCATGCGGTGGAGATGTCGTGGCAGCAGTCGCTACTGCTACGGGATGTGTTGTTTTTACGGGAGACGCAGGGCATCCGGGAGAACGGCGAACTTGTGTTAATTCACGACCTCACACCAGTGTTTGCGGACCCGTCAAACACTACCAAGCTTGGGCACTTTACGGTGCAGTACAGGGTGAACGGGATCCTCCGCTACCACGTGCTCGCCACATATCTGACGCTGTCATCTGATGGACCCACTACCAGAGTTGACCTGGCCGTCGCCTTTAAACGGTTTTCGGACCTGGCCTCTTCAGGCCAGTTCTCCGTCCTCGGCAAGGATGACGTGGGGTTGTCCGAGGAGTCGTTCTCGGCTTTCTTTCTGGACCGCGGTGCCAGTCTGAAACCCGAGCTGCAGAGCGTTGTCGTTGTGTTCGAGCCCCACCACCGCCTGCATCTGGCCTTCCGGCGAGTCATTGAGCCTGACTTGCCCTTCATGACTCTGATGTGCTATGCTGCCAACTACTGTGCCGCAGCACCAGAGTTCGCCGCCTACCTCCACAGCACGGTAGGCATCACCATCAGCAGCTTCCTGTGGCAGCGGGCCACAAACGGCCGCTTCCTCAGTGGTGCAGCTGCCTGCTTCTCGCTGTCGGCTCGCTGCGGGGAGCTCACCGTCGCTGAGCACCTGCACATCTTCTTCTCGATGACGACGACGGAATCGTCGACAAAGAAGGTGGCAGTGAAAAACTGCCTTGCTGATCGCAGCGCCATCGACAAAGTGTGCCTCTACGGGAAGCTTTTCAGCAAGGTCTTGTACCCTCTGCTGACCACCATCGCAGACTCAGGGAGTTTCACCACCGACCCCAAATCGTTGGGATGGCTGCAGATGTACTGGCGCTCGGGGGCCTTCGACCTCTTCTCTGCGGCCAGGAGTGAAGCGACGCTGGAGGCGTGCAGCTCTGACGGGGACCTGACCGTCTTCCAGAGCGCCACTTCATGCAGGATGGTGACGGTAGGGCGGCTGCGCTTCCACACCTCGCCGCAGTGTCCCTCCCTCGACATCCGGGAAGTCAGCGATAGTGACCTGGACGGCGTCCGGCCGGATGACTTAGTGCAGCACGGCCTCGATGCCTACTTTGGGAAGCAAGGCATCCCAACCGAAAGCCGGCTCATGCCCGTAGTGTCCTTCGACAGCGGCGTGGAGTTCTTCCGCACCGCCCTGGTCATTATCGGGACGAGCATGCTGGTGGAAGCGGTGAGGTTCGGGGCAGCCAGCGAGGAGACACGCGCGGTGCAGCCGTCGGTGTCGTTTGGCCCGGCCCTCTTGGAAGGGATGTGCGGGAGGTCTAAGCGTGTCATCGAAGTGGCTGGACACTCATCCGTTCGTGACGACTTTGTCCGTGCTCACTGCTGTATTCCTGAGCATTTCTCTGATACTGATTTGAAAACTCTGCATGCTGAGGTTGGTGAGCCGAAACTCACTACGATAGTGCGTTCCCGTATTCCGGAGACTACGAAGGAGCGCAAGCTTCGGATTGGGAAGCGGAAACTTGAAGACTTGAAATCAGCATTCGAAAAAGAGGAATCAAGGAAGGAAAAGCGAATTGCAAGAGAGACTGCCCTCAATAACATTGTCCTCCGTTTTGATTATTCCGATAGCTTCACAAACTCGGAACTGATTAATCAAGCTCAAAAGCGTGGCAAGCGAGGTGTACAGAATGCCTCGAAATCACGGTTGATGCAAATCCTTCGTGAATTTGATAAAGCCCGCACAAAAGAAGAGCTGCAGGAGATTTGTGCCGAACGTGGGATTGAACGAAACGTTCAAAATGACCGCGTGGACTGGCTGCTGGCAGCTCTCAAGAAGCAGGATAAAAAGGATCATGCGTGATAAAATGAAAGGGCTGCTGCTACTCTTCACCCCCCCCCCCCACCCCCCGCTTTGATTTCGTTGCTGGATCAATGCAGTGCCTTCAATCACACACTTCGCCCACTCCAGGAGAATATTATACAAGGCCCAATGCAGTGCGTAACGGTGAAGTACAGCCTGCGGTATCGCGAGAAGGAGTTCGGCAGCTTTGCCGAGCCGTTGCTCGTGACGAGTGTCGACACGTTCGACACCGTGTGGAAGGCGTTTGAGACACGCCTTCCTCCCAAACAGGGTCGCAAAAAATCCGAGAGTGAGCGGGACTACAAGAGGCGCGTCCGAGCGATCTGGAGAGCGCACTCCTTTCTCTGTGGCAAGGACGCAGTCGTGGTTGGGTCGGTGCAGTTCGAACACGGGGAGAACACCTTGGAGATTGCAAGTGATGATACGCTCACAGCCTTCAGGGCGATGCAAGGTGCCACCCTGAAGGTGGCCCTCGACATTAAGGCGAGCGTCGACCGAGGGGTCGACGAAAAGCTGAAGAAGGCGCTGCTGGCACGGGACCCCGCGGGGTATACGGAGGTCACCGCCACACAGGCAACCTCCGCTGACAACGTCCAGGAGACGTTATCAGAGGGGATCACAACGGCACTAGAGATCTGTGTCACGGGATCCAGGCGCCCACTCTCCCTCGACGGTCTGGGGATTGTTGTTGGGCATGGTGTCGTTACCTGCAGCTGCAAGAAAAAGATTCCGAGCCACGTCGGAAAATTGAGCAGTACCGATGCATTTCTACGCCACGCAACGAGCTGCAAGACACTGAAGAAGAAGCTGGATCATCCCGACGAGCTGAAGCAGGCACCGCGCCAAAGGGCACCCCGAAAGACAGCTGCAAAGCCGGCGTCGAAACCCGCACCGAAGGCTGCCAGCGCTGCAGCACCTGAAGAACCTGAAGAACCTGCAGCACCTGCAGCACCTGAAGCGCCTGCACCCGCACTGACCCCGGAACAGCAAGAACTCCTTGAGTTTGGGAACCCGGCAAAGAGACAGAGAACTGGCTGAGGCCGGAAAAGGGGACCAAAAAATGAGACCCCCCCCCCCTTTTCACTACGCACAAACTACGCAATATGGGGTCGTCAGGGGCACCAGCTTTGCAACCAGTTCTGTGAGGGCCACTCACCCCTCTGCACAGCCCTGCCTCCCTGAGCGACAAGGCACTGGTGCCCCTGGATATGATTGAGAAGAAGGCCTTGGCCAGGCAACGGCGACAGAAAGTGCACTCCACACCAGCCTTTCTTCAGGCACGCTGGAGTGATAAGAATTTAAACGAAAGGAATACAAACCACCTGGCAGGGTTTTCTTCTTACGTACGCATGAATCTTGTTGTGGCAGGGCAGAACGCACCGGGCACACCCTGTTCTTGATGTGATCATCCACTGGCGCACACACACACACGCGCGCGCAAAGCGGGCGGTGTTGTGCAAAAACGGATTTGGCACTGTAAGATACAGAAAAATCGATTCACCAACAATCAAAAATTGGGCACTACGCTTTGGCAAGACACAAACCGTAGTTTCCTCTTTGGATCACAGGACACGACATGCAAAAACGCACCAGAAAGGCATTCCCTGCAGACCCTCTTCATCAAGTTGGCTTGCGTGTCTATCGGGTCACCCGCTGTACAATATCTGGCAGAAGCAGCAGCACAAAACAGAGTCACTTGATCGAATTGGCGGGGAAGGGATGGGGGCAGGAAGAAACGATCAGAACAACAGAAACGGCACGCCTGACACATACAGAATTCAACAGAACATGACTGTACTCACAAGACACTCACTCACTCACCCACTCACCCACCATCTCTCTCGCCTGCTTTAAGTGTGAGCATACCTGGGGCCCTCCGTGACTAGACCCCCGGGTAACAAGAACAACCACACCCAATATGCCCCCCCTCGGGGGCAGTGACGTAGAAGTAGAAGGAATCACAAGGCTGACCTCCGCTCACCCGTTATGCAGGTTGGGTCCGAGAACCCAGCCCGATGCCCGGCCTGCGTTGCTATGCTGTCCTGTGACTCGACTGAGCGATACAAAGCGAGGGGTCGCCCACACCACCCCCCCCCCCCCACCTCACGTCCTGACGAGCCGCGGCTGGCTGCGACTGGCAAGCGAGGGCCCCCCACTAAACACGGAGTGGGCAGTGGGTACCCTACGTGTTCTTCAAAGAGCGGGGAGAAGGTTGTCGGTGGGCCCACTCCTGTCTCATTTTTCTACAGTGCAGAGGGGGCGCTCGCTACCAGGTGTGACCTGGGTGAGAACAAGCGAGGGGCACACCTGCTCCCCCTCGCTGAGTCACGAGCCGCGACTGGCTGTGGCTGGTAGCGAGAGGTCCCAGAGGGAAGATCTGACGGGGGACAGCCAGGAGTGGGCAGAGTGGGGTGCCGCCACTCCGGCCCACACACAGAACAACAGCAAAGGGGTGCTCCTGCGTGGCAGAGTGGCACAGGGGTGTGGGGCTCGCGATCCCAGTGCATCCCAGTTCGTCAGAATCCCACTCATGGTTTGCACCCCCGTGCCGCGCAGCACCGCACCCCCCCACTGCCCCAAACGGCGGCATCAGAACGGAACAGAACGGATCTAACCAATTCTCTCATCCCAGCTTCGTTGTTTCTGCTGCCCCTTTTTTAAAATTTAAATTCGCATTTCTGGTTTGCAGCCCCCCGCCCCACTCCCTGCGCGGGATACGCGCCTTCGAGTTCAAAATACCCACCCCCCACCACCCCCCCACCCACCCCTCCGCAAATTCACACACAACGCAGTAGTGGCTAGCCGTCCGCCAGACTCATCCCGGGACTAGTCCGCCGGACGAGCCGGACTGGACTAGTCAACCAATAGCTAGCCCGGGATGCAGTCGGGACTGGATTACCGCGTCGTGCACTTGAAGTGTTCCAGAGCGAGAGGAGAGAGAGAGGCGGTACCACTTGGGTGCAGTTGGACCACCCCCCATATTTCGTACTTCGTTCGGTGCCAAAAACCCCCCTTGGGGGTGTCGGTACTTTGTGACCTGAGAGAGATCGACAGATTCGAACATCTTTTGGCCGTGCTCCACAGCCCCCTCCGCTGCCCTCGGGGAGGTCTTCTTGGCACTGCCTAATGCCGCCTCTTTTGTCCCCCCCTCCTCCCCCCGTTCGTTCGGCGTTTTTTTTCTTCTTCTTTCCGGCAGTTTGCTGCGAAAAGCGAAGCTCCACTTCGCCCAACGCCCCGCGCCATTGCGGCCCAAGAGCTGGATAGATAGATCGTGAGTAAAATGGAGGCCTTCGCTGCCTGGTGTGACAAAGCATCGCGCAGTCAGTTCTCCTGGTCAGCGGTCTCTTGGACTTCTCTCTCTGTTCGGTGCTGATCCTCGAATCCAACACTACCTCACACAAAGTTTGTTTGTGCGCCAAATCCGGGCAAAACAAAAGCAACTCCGCAGCCTGATGAGGAGGTTGAAGTTGTTGCCCAAGCGCTGCCTACTATCTTTTTGACACTGACAGGTTCCCTGTTGTGGTAAAAATCGAGGGCGACGCCCCCACTTCCCCTCACTGACTGACGAGCCTTGCCGTGTGGTGGTGACTGGCAGCGAAGGACCTCCAAAGCGAGTGAAATGTGTCATGGTAGTTTTTGGGGGCACCCGACAACGGGGCTAGGGGTCGCTGATAATTTGATCACTTCAACCGCCAAACGTGGGGCGCGAAAAGTTCGAGACGCGGATGGGGGGGTAGGGGGTGGGCAGGAAGCAGAGGAGGGGGGGGGGGGGGGGGATAGACATGGAAAGAGGGAAGAAACCAGCCACCCCACACCCGACCCTGCAGCAGGGGGGGGTGGGGGGGGGAGCCCTCGCACGAAAAATGGTGAAGAAATCAGACGGGCAGTGGCAAGTCCGAACCGGCGGGCGTCGCACCACAGGGGCCCGAAATCTTTTGTAGACAGGTCGAAAGCTGCCAGGTGTGATTCGCTTGGAGGTGTGCAGTAACAAAAAAGGCAGGGATTTGCTGTTCGTGCGCCGGAGCCGGGTAAAAACAAAAAGCAACTCCCACAGGATGATGAGTGGAAGTTCGTTTGCTGCCCGAAGCGCTGCCATCCCGCCATCCTTCACGCTGAGAGGAATACTGTGTCTAGGGTACCCCGAGAGAATGTCTGGTGAATGGTGGTACTTCATCGTACTCCTTCCGCTAGACTTCGCTACGCTTCGTCGCTCGTAACTGGTCAAAAAAAAAAACTGTCTGTGCCCCCGCTGGATCGTGGAGCGACAGCAAAAAAAAATACTGCCGAAAGTTGCTTTGTTGGGAACACATGGTGTACACCCCCAGCCTGACGGAGGAGCGGTGCGAGTGGGGGTCGCAGGATCCAGCTAAAAGGCACAGAAAGCTTACTTCGGTTGGCCACGCCGAACGAACAAGAAAAAGCCGTTCACCACCCCCTGTTATTTCTGTTGGCTTCTTGCCTACATCCGGGTGTCACGTCTTCGCCAGCAAATTGACCATCATATTCGAGCTTTGGGTGTGAGAGGACGGAATCTGGCGGCAGTTAGGACAGCAAGACACTACATCATACAGACAGAGCATATCATAGACTGCGTCAATACCTCTCTTCCCAACACTCTTCAGGCGACGTGCGCATGTCGCACAGGGGCGGGGGGGAGGGGTGGCGACGCATGTTGGAGCTTCGGAGACCCTTCCCCTCCGTCCTAATACCCTAAACACTGTACCATTTCGCCGTCATGTCGACACCTTGTCAAGCAACTGTAGGAGAACAGTTCCGGTCTGCCTTTCTTTTGTCGACCGCACAATGCGTGGGAGCGGCTGGTGGGGGTGGGGAGGGGGTTGGCGGCCAACACCCATAAAAGCAACAGACAACGCATCGCAGGAACATAAGTACAAAGGGGACATGTATGGGTCTAAGGCAGACAAGCAAACCGGAAGGGATGGGGGGGGGGGGGGGAGAGAGAGAGAGAGAGGCAGAAAGAGAGTGTGCTGCTGGGGACATCTTCAGAGCGGTTTCCCAGGTTTGCAAACCCTGGGGGCGGAACAGCAGCCCGCAGTGGGAAATCCCCCCCCCCCCCCTTCCCGGAAGGGGAGGAAGACGATCGGGCTGCTGGTTTTTTTTGTGCGCCAAAGCCTGCTGCACCCTTTTCCTGACACTGGCAGGAGTCCTCGGGACTTCTGCTAACAAAAGAAATGCGTAATTTGCCCCCCCCCCCCCCCCCGCCCTCTCTCCCCCTCCCCCCCCACCCCTGTTACAATGTCCATCGCTGGGATGAACTCTATCCCCACGACGCGCACACACACGCACGAATACCCCCCCCCCCCTTTTTTTTTACGCACACGACTTTCGCGCGGAAAGTGTCATTCAGCTCTGCCAAACGTGCTCTACACACCACCCCCTTCATCAGGCAAGTGGGTTTGTAAGTGTGTGTGGAAGCGTCAACGCATCAAACGAAGTATCAACAGTAGAGAAAGAGCGGCAGAGTTGAAGTGACACTTTTTTACAGCAGCGTAGAGCACACACACCGAACAGACCTCCCTGCTCGCAGGCTCCCCCCACCCCCCCACTGCTTGACACGCACACCCAAATCTGCTGCTGGCAAAGCCCTCACATGTCACCCATCACCCATCATCCACCACCACCACCGTCTACCCCACACCCCCACACGCACGTTAAGAGGAAGATAATTCTCGTTGAGTGCAGGGTTGCACCGAGTGAGCCCTCTGGTGAGACCTTCACTCTGTTGCAGACACACACACTTCCACACACCCCGTTGCGGGCCAACGCGTGCGGTGCGGTTCGGCGGACTCCCTGTGGCTGAGATAGAGGCCCGCTGGCGGTGTGGTTTGCACCTCCCGCCCCCCCCGCCTTCAATCCGAATCGCACGTCGCCGGGTTGTCGTCACGGGGGCTTTCAAACTGGTCCGTCGCATCGTTGCACCGCTCGGCTGCCGAGGGGACGTCCTCCGGTGCTTCCCCGCCCTCCTCACCGCTCCCCTCGTCGGATGACCCGTCGCCCAGCTTGCGGTGTTTGCTGAGCCCAGCAGGCACCGCCAGGCCGAGGCTCTGGAACAGCCAGCGCTGCGTGACCCGCTTCTTCGAATTTTTGGGAATCGGCTTCGACGCCCGGATCCCCTCTGTTTTAGTATCCTTCACGGTGAGCTTCTTCACGGGCCGCGCCGCGGGGGTTGCGGGGGATCGGGGCGCAGCGGGCGTCAGCTCCACCGTCGCCGATTCCGCCCGACGAATCCGGGGCATCGGCGACAGCGACGCGCCGTGCGCTCTGCGCCCTCCACCCCCAGGTGTCGCCGGCATCAGCAGCGGCGTCTGCACGAAGGAGCCGCCGTGCCCGCTGAACGGCCCGCAGGTGTTGGAGCGGAACACCGCTGGCTCCTTCTCACAGTCGTACACCGCCATGGTGAGGTGCAGCACCTCCCGCTTCTTCACCTTCAGCGACGCCGCCTCGATTGCGCGCCGCGCGTCGGTCTCCTCCCCAAACATCAGCCGGACCGCAGACGTCACGACAAGCCCCGCCTTCCGAACCTTGCTGGGCTCCGGCGTCGGCTCCACCGGGGGCGAATCGAACCCCTCAGTGTCGTCCTCCCCGTCAGGCCGGTCCGTCGCATCCGCGATGGTTGCCGTCTCCGGGAAGACGAGGGCATCGGCATCGGCATCGGCATCGGCAAAATCACTGGACCCCCCCGTGTTGTACGACGTCCCCTCCGTCACGCCGGCGGAGGCGCACGACTCGCCACGCCGGATCGCGCTGGGGCCCCGGGCGGAGACACCGGCAGCACTGCCCAGCTGCCCCACACAACCCGCCTGCCGGGGTGCCTGAGACGGCGACTGCGGGAAGCAACCCCCCTGGCTGTCGACATCCAGCGACGCGCTGCGCGGGTGCTGCCGCTGCTGCTGCTGCTGCACAACCCCGCTCCCGCCCGCCGCTGCCGCAGCAGGCAGGCTTGCCGTGTCGCTGCCGCCGCCGCCTTCGCCACCCCCCGCAGCAGCAGGCGGCGCCGCTGGGGGGCAGCCATGCGGCGCCTCCGACGCCCCCCCAGGCGCTGCGGCATCGGCAGCGGCAGCGCCGCCGCCGCCGTCCTCCTCTGCGGCGCGGCGGTGCTGCTGCTGGCGGCGGCGGGTGTGGGGGTGGTGGTGGCCCCCGCCGACCGCCTCAGCCGCGCCGGACTCCGTGTTGTCTGCCGGAGGGGACAGCGCGGCCTTCGCAGCCTTGCCTCCTTTGCCACACGCCAGCGGGCTGACGACAGTCCCCCCTGCATCGGGGGAGGGGAGGGACGGCGTGTTGATGTGCGGGCCCTGAGATCCAACACCTTCCACCAGCGTGTCCGTCGCGGCGTCGGTGCCGCAGACAGCTGTGCTGTGTATGGTACGGCTCTGCGTGTAGGTGGAAGCGGTGAGCGTCGTCCTGACACTCTCATCGTAGCGGAGGTGGGTCGGCGTGCCTGCGTGGTGCCCGCCCCTCGCGAGGCTGTGGCACCCCAGCGGATTTTCACTCCCGCTGCGCGCTGTGGGGCTCCCCGCATCGGCCCCGCCGTTGCCGCCGCTGCTCCCCGCGTTGTCGACCCTCCCCCCCGGGGCGGCAGCCCCGCCGCCCTGCTGCTGCTTCTCCGCAGCGGGGCCTCGTCGCGCTGCCGGCGCTACCCCACCTCCCCGAGCAGCCCCGCCCCCGGCACCGCCTGGCTGTGAGCTGCAGCAACCCATCTAGGCGCGTGGGGGGGGGGGGGGGAGGGGGGGAAGGGGGGAGAGAGAGAGAGGGACTCGTTTGCGTAATTTGTTTGTTTTAGCGTGAACCCTTTGCGAGAGAGAGAGGGGGGAGGGGGAGGGGGTGGATGGGTGGATGGGTGGGGGGGGGGGGGGGGCGGCTGGCCAACGCCTTGAGTGTATGTGATATGTGTGTGCGTCGGTTTCCGGGAGGTGCGGGGGTAGCGTTGCTGCACCGGCCTGTTGCTTGGGGGTGTGGTGTGGGTGTTTTGTGTGTTTTTTTTGAAAACCAGAATTATTTTTCCCCCTTTCGGACCGACGGGGTCACGGTGATCCTGGGGGCCTTCGCTCTGTGTCAAAAAAAAACTGTGTCAGTCAGTTTGACTCATCCTCACTTTTCTGCACTTCTGAGCGGTTGCTATGTTGGATTAGCGGACCCGCATCGTACAGAACATCCACGAAAGACGACTCACGAGACAAAGACGCCCCACGAGAACTGATACGCTATCTTCTGAGCGAAGGCCCCCACTAGAGCACTATCCATACACCCGGTGATATGACTAAGTCACATCACTGTTTGTGAGTGCGCACACAACAGGTCTCCACCATCGCGAACAGAAACAGAAGCAGGCGCAAATGCGACCATCACACCACTGCTCCCAACCGATCGACTTAACCACGGCTGGCCATTATATAGCATATCCCCTTTCAGGTTACCTGCCTCTCCCTCTATTCCTGTCCCTTTCTTTTTTGCGCTTTCGTTTTTTTTATGCGTCTTCGCCGTTATTCGCTTCCGGTGCGTTGTGGAGGGGGTGGTGTGTGTGTGTATGTTGATCACTTTTTAGGTGGGTTAACCCTGCACGGGTCCTAGCCCACCCGGTGTGTGTGTGTGTGGTTATCAAGTTTTAAGGCGGTGTCGCCCTGCACGGGCAGTAGCACCTCCCCTTCAGTATCGCACTCCCGAAGGATTCCCCAACACGACGTGACACCGGTTTCGACGCGTACTCTTCGTACCCCTCCCCCCGGCCGCGTCTCTTCAGCGAAGAACCGGGGATAATCGGACCAGGGCTAGCTAAACCCTGGTGGTGTCACGGGTGGGGTTGGAGAGGGAGAAAAAGGAAGAAATGAAGTTGCGAAAAAGTCAAACACTGACACGTGAAATCAATAAAAAGGGTGGTATATATCGCCCCCTTGCTGCGACGTAGACACTAAATAGTCAGGCCGCTTCAAGAGTCTTGAGGGCTTGTGTGTGTGTGTGTGTGAGGGGTGTGGGTGTGTCGGGGACCCCCCCATCCACAACGCACATCACGTTGGAAAGCTAAAAGATAAATACGTTTAAGGGAATGCGCGGGTGGTGGAAAGGGCGCTTTGCCACAGGGGTCACCGTGGCCTGTTGGGAAAAGGTAAGGCATGATGGCACGAGGGAGTTGGTATTTGTCTTTTCACGCGTCCCTGCACAGACATGGGGGGGGGAGTGTCCGATGGTATTTTTTGTTTGTTTTCTTGCCAGGCGTGGGTGACAGCGGATATCGCCTCAAGAGTGGGCGACATCGCGATGCGACATCAACAAACGTGGCAACAAATTAAACCCAACCGCACCGCCCGCAACAACCGGTTTAGTTGGGAAAACGCAGACACCTTCCCCCCACCCCACCCCAGCCTGGCGGGGGCGGCAAGCGAAGCGAAAAATACAGCAACAGCCTCCCTCCCAAACAGCAGCCCATCTCTCCCCAAAGGCAGACAGCTTGCGTGACCCTGGGGCTGTCCGACCCCTTCATTACCACAGAGACCCGGTTTCTGGGGGGGGGGGGGGGGTGTTTTGTTACAACAGAACGGCAGGTGTATTTGCCGGTGCATCCTCTTCATGTTAACGGGGGGCCTTCGCTCAGGAGTGCAGAAGAGTAAGTCGCCTCACAACAAGAGAGAGAGCAAGGCAAATCGACAAAGTTTTTTTTTGACACGGAGCGAAGACCTCCCCCTATGGGGGTCTTCGCTACGGGGTGGTCGTCAGTGCATTTTGGTGCATTTCCTGTTGAATTGGCTGAAAACTGACGAAATTTGTCGAAGTTTGTCGACCAGCAAAGACCCCCCCATTGTTATTTTTTTAACTTCGTGGCTCCGCTGCGGGGAATTGAACCCCGGTCTGCCGGGTGAGAGCCGGCTGTTCTAACCACTATACTACAACGGATTGGTACACCTATCCGGGTTGTTATTTGGGGGGGGGAGAGAGAGGGGGGGGGGGGGGAGTGACCTCGTTGCTTTCTGCTGCACGCCGTAGAAATCGAGAGCGTTTGCCACGCAGCAAACCCTTGACTCTGGACGGTGCCTGTGGTGTTCGTGGATTTGTTTTTGCTAAGATTTTTTAGGAGAGGGGAAAGGAGGCGCGAGAGGAGGACACATGAGATGCCTCAGAAACACGAGGCAGCGGGTAGGAAGCAACGCGAATGGGGGGGGGGGGGAATAGAACAATCTTCTTCAAAGAAAAGGAGCGGGGGTAGGTAGGGTGTATGACACATGCACAACACGAAAGGTCAAAGAGATTATCGATTTATCGGGTTATCGAGTTTTCCGCCAGGCCGACGAGAGGCAGAAGTCAGGACAAGTCAGGACAGGCCCCACTACGTCAGAGCTAACCAGAGACAGCACGTGTCGTGGTGATCGAGTTATCGAGTTCTCAGTAGGCGGCCCCTGCGCTCGAAGGTGTGGGAGGAGGGGGGAGGGAGGGGGTGTGCTGAGAAGCCAGATCTGCTTCAGCCAGGCCTCAGGGGGCTGAAGCGCTTCCCTTGCGAGCTCAGTCCCACTTGTTCTCCACGCCCTTGGTTGTGGGGCCGTGGGGGTTGAACACAGACTCCAGAGCCCCGGCGTCAGCGCGGAAGTGCAGGGAAGTGATCTTGCCGTCCTTCACCTGTGTGTGGTGTGGGGTGTGGTGCGGAGCGGGGATGCAGTGGCTGCCACTATGCACGTTGTTCTGCCAGTTGTGCCTGTTCAGCCGGCGCCCCGCCCCCTCAACAAGTTGTAGCACCGGCACCTGTTGCACAACCGCCACCGGTGGTGCGCCTGCACCACCCACACCCACCCACCCCCCAGCCTGGGCTGCTGGTTCTCCTCTTGTGGCATGCGTGTGGGTTTTCCTGAGGCGAAAGGTCGACAAGGCGGCGGACATACATCACCAAATGCAAACGTTGCGAGAGACGCCGGGCGACCGTTGCGCTTCGGCGTGATGTCTGTGCGGGTGATGTCGTTTGGGGGGGGTGGGGGAACGTTGCCACATTATCGATATTTTCAACGGCAAAAATCTTGCTCTGTGGGGCGCACAGCTCAGCAGAGCTGGCAGCCCCACCCCCGCTCTGCCTTTAGACACTCAGCAGGAGGCACCCCTGTTGTGGTCAAACAAATGGCGTTACACCCCCTCCTCCTCCCGCCCCCACCCGGGTGAGCGCTGCGCTCTGTTGCCATACTGTGCTGCAGCTGTGCGGCGAAGCTCGTTTCATCAGCCAGCACGCCGTGTGCCTTCACAGCACCCTCGCTCAGCGAGTGGGTGTACGCCTCGATGAAGTCGCCTGCATTCTGCGACCCGGAGAAGGGGACCCGGTGGATCTTGTCCACAGACACAAATGTCACGGTCGCTGCAGGGGAGAAGGCTGCCTTTGCAGCGGCAACATCACTCGTCCCGAAGGACTTGAAGAAGCTGTCGGCAACGGCACGTGCCCCGTTGAAGCGCATCTGGCGGGTCAGCGTCTGCATAGTTTACGCTTGTTCACGCTCGGAGGGCTACGCTAGTGTAAAGCAAAAAAATCACCTGCTGCAGGGCGAAGTGGGGGAGGGGGCGTGGATAGGAGAAGCTTTCTGTGCCTTTTGAGGGATCGGTCCAAACCGGGGTTGGCAGCCAGGCCAGGAAAACAAGGGGGGGGGGGGGGGGCGGGGAGTTTGGGTGGGGGGGTGAGGGGCGAGGGGTGGCGGCTCGGGCCTCTTTGGTTCCTGCCTGTCTCGAGGCATTTCTATCGCACCAAGGTGTTCGCGGAAAAAAAAATATTGCCGGGGGGGGCGAATATCGCCCGTCCCTATCCCCTTCCTTCTCTCCTTCGCAGGGGCAGCAGCGAAGAGAACTTTGCTTTGCGTATCGTGACAATACCACATACACTGCGCCACGCAGGAGAACAGAACATCATCTCACGCAACAACCGCCTACAAAACCAAGCTCTATCGGAGTGTGAAAGTGTGCAACAGACCTCTTTGCCGGCAAAGGAACGACCCCACACCCACACACAAGACCATTTCCCCACATTCCAGCAGAGAGAGTGTCAACTCTGTAATGCGGGAGAGGACATGTGTGGTTTGCGGGAGTGTGCGTGCTTCTTAAAGCTTCCCCCCCCCCCCCACTTGCCCTTTGCCTTTTATTGCTGACTGCAAGCCGCACCGAGAAAACTCTGATGCGACATCTCCTCTCCGCATGGAGGTCCACACACACCCACCCCCCCCCCTCTCTCTCTCAAGTGATTGACACCGTGGTGCTGGCGTGCTGGCTGCTCCTTCTGGAGCTCTCCGCTAAACTCACCAGTCACCACAAGCGTCCGCCAAACGTGCCAAAGCAAACGGCACGTGAATATGCACACCCTCTCGCAAATACTGCTGACACACTTCAGGAATCTGTCACTTGCTTGCACTGCACGCATCCACCGTGAATATGCACACCCCCTTCGCAAAAACAATGCGTTGACCCCCCCTCCCCCCATCCCTTTATGTGTGAGACCCCGATTCCTCCAAAAAAAATCAGTGTAGTGTCCGAGATCTAGCGCTGTGAACAGCCTGTGTTGCGACAATGTGTAGGCAATCAGAGGTCATGCTGGGCGATAGGGGGGGCACCGGCTGTTGGGATTGGAGGTGGGGTTGAAACCCGGGGGGGGGGAGGTCCGACACAAGCGGGGCGGTGTGTGTGTGTGTGTGTGTGTGTGTGTTTTTATTTGTGGAACGGATGGAAACAAAATAAAGTGAAAAGGGTGGAAGGGAAAATCAAGAACGGAAAGCCAGAAAGCGCAGCAAACCACATGATCTGGTGGGTCGGGGAGAAAGAGAGGAAGAAATATATCTTTGGGCTGTCCTCGCTGGGGGGGGTAAAGAGTACGAGGGGTGGGGGGTGAGCACCAGCCTCACCCTGCACACCACACACACCACCACATACCCACACGCCCCCGCTGGCCAAAACCCGTAATCCTGTACACATCACAATTCAATTCAGCTCTTTTTCAATTCTTGACAATGTGATGCAGATTCGTCGACCGTAGGGACACTCCCATCGAATCTTCGGCGTTTTTCTAACAAAAGAGCGAAACCGTGTGGTGTCACGTAGAGCAGGAGTAGGATAGCGGGCCCGGTTTCTCACAGAGTGGACTCTAGGGGAGACACTCTGCGATGCCAGCACGCTAACCCAAACCGCAATACTCACAAAAGAGGGAATGGGGGTCTTCGCTACGGGGTGATCGTCAGTGCGTTTTGGTGCATTTCCTGTTGAATTGGCTGAAAACTGACGGAGATTGACATGGTTTGACAGAATTCTTTAAGAATTAGTAAGAATTCTTAAGAATTCTTACTTTTTCAATTCTTAAAAATTCTTGAATTCTTGGAAATTCTTACCAAGAATTCTTAAGAATTCTTAAGAATTTCCAAGAATTTCCAAGAATTCTTGAAGAATTCTTAAGAATTCTTAGGACTTCTTGAAAGGGGCACGCACGAGGTCCCCTGACAGCATACGGATGTACGTTCTTATTGGGAGGTTTTCTGAGGGAGAAGATGAAAATCACAAAATGACCCCCTCCAGGGCCTTCTTCCAGGGAAAATAGTCACAAAAATGGCCTCAAACCTGTTTCTGGCCAGCTGGGACAGCCATCCATCGCTGCATTTCCGCCTTCTTGGGAGACTGGCTACCGGCTGGCTACCCAGCAACACACCGGGCACATCCAGTCCTTGTCCTCCATCCCCTTGACGAACTCCTCGTTACAGGAGGAGGGAACAAAGGTATCGAGGCACGAAACCGCCGCGCGGTGTCCGCACGAACGACAGTTGAGGCATCCTTCACCCTCGTGCTCAGCATCATACTCCGGGAACACACACTTCGCGACCTCCGGAGCGCAGAGGCTCAGCGAATCCCACTCAATCTCCTTCGCCTTGAAGAGAGAGCGGGTAGACATACTGCGCACAAGCGGTAGTTTTTTGTTTGTGCGCTGGTTCGTTACCTGTGGGGTACATGGGTGAACACATGCGCTGCCAACAGTCTTCTTTGCTGCCGAGACCAGGAGCCTGGTTAGCGCAAAAAAGGCAGCCATCGATCAGCAACTGCCTTTGCAGTTTGAGGAAACCCTCAACCTACCTGAAGAGCACGCTTGTTTGGCACATAAAGCCAGGGATGGAAACTCTACCAACACAGTGTTAGCGAGCGTGGGCATCTTTGTGTGCGATTGAAGCACATGAAAATGTGCGTGAACACGTAGCTCCACTGTTACGGTCTGAGTCTGGGAGCCCTTTCTCGTGGGTGACGTATTGCAAGGAGGGTGGAGGTGTCCATTGGCGCCACCAATATCTCGCCGTTGGGCAAAATCCACGACCTGTTGGAGGCGAGCCCCTTGAGTATACTGGTGTCTCCCATCCCGTCCCAGGCTCAGTCTGGGTGCCGGTACGGAATCTGATCCTGCACCCTCTCGGCACAACCAGGGGGAGGACATTGTGCCCAGGTCATTTCCTCCCAGATTACGCCGGTGAAGATCCACCGGAGGCAGGTTTGAACAATTTTGAATGAGTTTTGCCATGCTCTCAGCAGCCCCACGTGAGAAGGTCCTGTTCTGGGTTATTCTGGCTGCACGTGGTAGGTTGGCAGATCTGGACGATTCACTTCCTTCCTCCTATTCCTTCTACGGTATCCACTTTCCTGCCGGTTCTCGTGCGTCCTGTGCCTTCTTCATCATTGCTGCAGCTGAGGTGAATATATGCATGCCTTTCTCCCGATTGGAGAACAGAAGGACCACGTCTGTGTGGGGATGCTGTAGGCCATGCAGTAGATGATGCATTTGGTGCTTGTGAAGTGGTCTTTCGCAGACTGCTGTTCGAGACCAGCTCGCATACACCGGTCGTGCGGAGGGGTACACTTCCCGGATTCCCTATCGTCCTGCGTGCCCTGGGGCGCAGATGCGGGTGATTTCGTTGCTTGCTACATCATGTATAGAGGGTGGC
>OY723239.1:1525967-1643703 GCA_963210315.1 Rhynchopus euleeides
GATCTGTCTGCGTACCAAGCAAGCCTGTGTGGGGAGGGGTGGATGGGCGGAGGGGGGCTCCTGTTCGGCTCACCCCAGCTCTGCACTTGCTGCAGCCCAAGCTTGCGGATTCGAGATTGGAGGGGTCACGATGGCGTATACAACGATTCAAGATGCAGGGAACTGTGGTTCCCCTCAGCAGGGCGTGCCAAAGGGGGGCACCGCTGCCACATAGGCAAATGTCGCGTGCGGTGAAGCGGGGGGAGGCGGTAACAGGCGAGGCGACACATGTGGAAAACACCGCAAGAACAATGGAAGTACACCCGCACTGGGCAGCAGCTGCCCTGTGCTCGGTGCCCGCCAGTGCACACACCACACTTTTTCCGTGGTCTCACTTGCCTTGTTGTGGGAAGGTGGAAGATATAAAAAAGAATCAAATAGGCGTCGGGCGTGTGCGGTGCGACACACACCTGCATCCCATAGCTGACAGCAGGGGAGGCCAAGACAAGGGAGGAGGGCAGTGCCTCCATAATAAACGAGGCCCTCAACTGCACGAGGCAGCGAGAGGAAGAAACAAACGGCAAAAGACAAAGGAGGCAATACCAATGGGCATTGCCACCTGTGTTGTGTCCGGGCGGCAATGCCGCAGCGCGTCTATGTGGAAGGGGGTAGCAACAGGACACAACAGGGTGGTGGTGGTGTTCATATAACTTCGGATAAGGTGGATGCGGGTGTGCAGAACACACGCCACATCACACTGGCCCCACACGAATGCAGGTGGCCCGCATGGGCGGTTCGGATGTTCCATTTCAGACGATCGGGTGTGCTATATGCCCCGACACCATCACACACTTCAAGGTTCAAACTTCAAACTTCACGGCCTGCGCCCACCACGGCCACCACGACCGCCACGACCACCACGGCCGCCGCGCCCACCACGCCCGGTGGTGGGTGGAGTCGGGGGCGTCACAGGGGTCGGAGGGGTCGGCGGGCGCGGGGCAGGCACCGGGGCAGGTGGAGTCGGAGGTGTGGGCGGCACCACACCACCACCACCACCGCCAGTGCCAGCCACACGCACACGGACAGTGCACGTCGAGGCAGGGCCGTCGCTCCCCGTGAAGGTGGCGCTCAGGGTGTAGGTCTGCCCCGCCATTGCCGCCGTCGGGGTGAAGCGCACCTGTGCGAACCCCGTGTCGCGCAGCGTGGACCCCGAAGACCTCGCAAACTGCGCGTTCGGCGCCGTCGTGCCCGCGTACGTCACCCGCATCGTGCGCGACGCGTCGTACAGCGCGTTGAAGTCGACGCTGAAAGTCTCGGACGGCTGCACCGTCTGTGTTGCAGACGCACCCACAGACGCCAGGCAACGCGGGCGCGCGAAGTTTGGGGAACACCCGTTGTACATGAAGGTGATTGCGGCCACGTCCCCAGCACTCAGCCCGTTGCGCTGTCCGATCGGCTGCGGGGAGACGATGGTCGGCTGCCGCCCGATGCGGAACCCGTTCGGCCCGTAGTGCATGATGGACCCGTAGTCGTACGCACCCAGGTCGCGTGCACTCGCCCCGTTCTGCCGGAAGTTCCCCTCCAGCCCGCGCTGCACCTGCGACAGGTCCACAGTCACAAAGTTGTTCCGGTCCTTGCGCGACTGTTCATGGGAAAGGCCAAGACTGTGCCCAATCTCATGTATGGCGGCACCTGTCCCGCACCCGCCCGCCAGCGAGATCTGGTTCACCCCGGCCCCACGACGCCCGACAGGCGAGCTGCACCCGCTCCCCTGCGCAAACCGGATGTACGGGGCCTGGCAGCTCGCGTCCGACGCACAGCGCCGGAACCGGAAGCACGTCTTCGACTCCCAGTCCGCCACGGCGCCTGCGATGCGGCTGTCCGTCTGGCTGATCGGCGCCGCAATCACGTAGTTCACCACCTGCCCGACGGGGAACAGCTGTGCGGCGCTCGTCAGCGGGGTCGCCCCGAGGGCCTGCCCGCCACGCCCACTCGCACGCGGCACCTGCACATCCCCGTCCACAATGTCGTACTCGTAGTCCCAGGCGGGGCGCGTCCCTGCAACACCCCACGCTGCGCACACCGCGAGCACCGTTGCAGCCCGTGACATCATGGCGCACACCTTGCCCTGCTGCTCAAGGTCGGCACGAAGGCGGGGTCAAACAAAAATAGAGAAAGGTAACAACGTGTACAGCTGACACCTGTGGGTATGTGTGGCGTGGCTTTTTGTCAAATCCTGGTGTGCTGCTTCCAGCACCTGCCCACGAGACACAAGCCTGAGAACGTTTTCCATCACTCACAGGACGACACTGCAGCTCCCTCGATCGAGGCCTCTACTCAGCTTCACGCTGTCCCGCGCCATAGGCTAGAGGGCGCCTGAGATGCTACCGAGGAGCTCCGACTTGGAAGACCACCACCACCTCCCCCTCCTGTTGAGACTACACCTTACCTGATCCCCCCCCCCCCTAGGCATAGCTTCCGATAAGAATCCGACCCCCGGACCCCTCCGACCCCCGACCCCCCCTTAGCAAAACTACCCCCCCCCTCCCAAAAAATCTCAGGGGTTTCCCGAGGAAACGCGGTTCCCCCCTCTCCTGCGTTGTTTGGGCTCCGTGCGGATCGTAGTGGGGTCACTTTGTTGGTGTAGGTGCCACAGAACACCTCTGAAATGCGGATGTGGTTCCTTGAGAAAAGGGGGGGTCGGAACCTCGGGGGTCGGAATCCGACCCCCGACCCCCCGACCCCCCGGTCGGGGCTATATCCCGACACCCCATTCTTGCGGGGGTCAGGATCCGGAAGATGGGGGGTCTGAAACTGTGGTCAAACTCGGGTCGGAATTTTCGCGTTTTTTCTCGAGGGTCGTAGATGGGGGTCGGAAACTAGGGGTTGGGATATGGGGTGGTCCCCCCTCCTGACCCCCCACATGGGGTTTTCAAAACCCCGTTCTTTGGACTATTTGGAGTTTGTGCGGATCGTAGTGGGGTCATTTCGTGGGTCTTGGGACCAAACTTCAACGACGAAACATGGGTCTGGTCCAGGTACTGTCATGGGAGGACGTGACCGGGAGGCACACCAGGCCACCCCCACCACCCACCCAGCGGGACCCTCCCGACCCCCTCCTCGGGTTTTTCAAAAACCCGTTCTTTTGAATACTTGGAGTTTGTGCGGATCGCAGTGGGGTCATTTTTGACATGGGGTGCCTATTCACACCTCTTATTGGTGGTCTCCATCCAGGCCACATTCCTTAGGAAATAGTAAGGCGACCCCCTCCGACCCCCCCTCCCGACCCCTGCGACCCCCGACCCCCGCTTATCGGAAGCTATGCCCCTAGGGGGGGTCATAAGCCCCCCTAAAAACGTACACGGTGGACTCCAGCGGCCCTAGCGGGAGTCTGGGAGCGGGAGTCTGAGCGGGTGTCAAAGACTCCCGCTAGCGGGAGTCTATACTCCCGCTAGGGGGAGTCTGACTCCCCCTAGCGGGAGTCTTTTCACCTATTTTCATCCATTTTTCCCATGATATAGTTACAGTCTACTGGCGTGGGGGGTAAAATCATGGTGGAAGAGGGATGGGGAGGGGCTTGGTTTGCTTCTGTCAGTTTCCCCGGACTCTGGACTACCTACCTATCCTCCTGGTAGCGGCTACACCTGCGGAGGTGAGCGGTTAGAATTTGAGGTGTCAAAGTGCGGCCATCGCCTGTCGTAGTTGTGTTACACCTTGGGCAAGACAAGCCATCCTGCAGGCCTCATCTTCTTCGTCAGAACTGTCATCCCCCTCCTGCTGTGCGCGTTGGTCAAGCGTGCTCAAAGTCGCCTCGGATGACACGAATGGTGTGAAAGTCGCCCCCAGCGGGATTGGCATTTTGCACAAGCAGAGCGATAATTTGCGGTGTCCTTCGGGGAACCGGAACAGGAAGTAGGGCGCGCTGATGGGTTCAACGAAGTCCTGTGTGTTGCAGTGCACAAACCCCTTCTGCAGCTGTGTCAACTGTGTGCAAAGAACATACACAGCCAATCTATGAGCGTGTCGGGTGTGCAGACACGGACACAGGATGACTTCTCTATACCCGAGGATCCCGTCCTGCGACAGGTGCGCAACCTTCCAAGGCATGCCCGATGCGCGCCGCTTCTCTTCTGCCATCGCAAGATCTCTCTCGTAAGTTGCGGAGCTGGCGATTGTAACGGCATCTTTCTTGCGATGTCCGTTCTCTGCTTCTTCAAATTCGTCGTTGTTCTGCAGAGGCACTGCATCTTCTGGAGCCCACCAATGATGGAGACTCTGTACGTAGGCATTGCGCGTTGATCCCTTTTCGGCATGCTCCATCAACCAGTGAAATATATGCCCTGAGATCCGAGCACGCAAGAAGGGAATCCGGGCTGACTCATCCTTGCATCCCCAGAAGCGCCAGGGGATGTCTGCATACCGGAAATGCATGAGGTCTGCAAGGGAGACAAAGAGGTAGCGGAACAAGCCCTTGTAGGTGTGTCCTGTGACAGGCAAGCACGACCTTCCGGAACTGAGCACCTGTCCCATGCTGCGACACATTCAGTGCAAGGTTTGTACAGGTCTTGTCGAATATTTTTTTGTTGTCTCATCCAGCAGGGGTGGAGCTTGAAATATGGGGTTGCGGGCTGGATCGGGTCAGATCGGGTCAGCCAATTTTTTCTTATGGGTTCCCCCCCGGTTCGTCTCAGAGATCAGTGCTCGGGCCCAGCCTCCCGCGAGGTACCGGAACCGATATGCAGCCCCGGACGCGCAAGGACTTGGTTACAAGACAAACACATGCCGTAGGGGGGGTCTGGGAGGCGGAGCTCCCAGCCGCCGGAGGCCACGGTAGTGAACATCTGTGACTTGCGGGCGTACGGATTCTGTGTGAGTTGGCTGCGTCCTCCTGAGGATACTGAGATTCCCTGATGTAAAGGGCTTGGGTACAAGACAGGCACATGCCACAGGGGGGTCTGGGGGGCGGAGCCCCCCAGCCACCGGAGGCCACGGTAGTAAACGTCTGTTGCACGGTACGGGTTGGGCAGCTTCATTTGTCCTCTATTGTGACTGTTTGAGGCCTGTGCTCATGTCGCTGGGGTCACTTTGCTCACGAAACGCCTCCTGGTCACCTTGAGGCCCCAAGGCGAGGAGCCAACTTTTCCGGTTTCCCGAAAATCTATATTTTTTTTCTTTTTACCCCTGACCTGATTTTTTGTGAGGGCCTGCAGAAAATCAGGTCAGCTGACCCGAAAAAACCCCCAAGCTCCACCCCTGTCATCCAGTACCCTGATCAGCCGCATGGCGAGCCCCTTGCAGTCATGGAGTGCTGGGGTGACGTAGCGGGCATTGGGAAGCACACCTGCCAAGAGGGAGGGGTAGCCAGCCTCTTTCATCTCAGAGAGAGTCAGGTGCGGGTATCGATGCACCTGTTGATACCAGCGTTCTTCTGGGATGTCGCACAGTGAGCATCGGTGCCCTCGCCCCCCGCATCGCCTCATTGTTGCCCACTGCTGATCTATACTCCCGCTAGCGGGAGTTGGACTCCCCCTAGTTGAGACTCCCGAAAAGGGTTAAACCCGGTAGTGGTACCCTACCCCCGCTGGAGTCCACCGTGCAAGGCCGGATCAGCCCACGGGTGGGTTTGAGGAAGAAATCTGGGGGGGCAAATTTTGCTGCGACTTCCGGTTTCACCCGGCCGAACTCCAGCATCTATCCAGACCCACGGTGCCAAGCCGTTCGCCCGTGTCGCGATCATTCGCGGCTTCAGGCTGCCCCCGACGACACGTTTGTATCCTGCACCTTGCCATACTTCGCCTCCACCTTGTATATGACGGAGAGCGCCCTCCTTCCGCATCGTTGCGACTTCCCTGACAGCGAACTTATCCATGTCAGGGAAGACATGGGGATGATTGCGTTGGCCACCTGGGTGCTGTGCTGGTGGAGCTCCTTGCTCAACACCGTTGCTAGGAGCCTTCTAATGGATCCCAGTGTCAGCACATTGCCCCCTTTTTTAACAGGGAAGGCCGTGCAAAAATCATGCACAATGTTCGTCGCCTCCGCAGCCTCGGGACTCTCTGCGCTCTTCTTCTTCTTAATCGACTTTGCCGCCGGCTTCGCTGCCGGCTTCGTTGTCGTCTTCCCCATTTTTGTGAATCAGGTCTGCGAGCTGGGATGGGTGGAAACGTCCGTTTCGTTTGGTGTGGCTGTACTTCAGTGACGAGTGCCACATTGCATAGGTATCATGGGAAAAATGAGTGAAAATAGGTGAAAAGACTCCCGCTAGGGGGAGTCAGACTCCCCCTAGCGGGAGTTGGACTCCCCCTAGTTGAGACTCCCGAAAAGGGTTACCCTACCCCCGCTGGAGTCAACCGTGTACGAAAACCAAAATTTTCAACATACCATCAGAACCGCCCTAATACCTGATCTGACCCGAAAATCCGACCCATACCCCCCCCCCCCTCCCCTCCACACCGCCCTGCATGGGCACAACAACACACCACCACCACCACCGCCACCACCACCACCACCAACATGCATCCCCACAACCCCCCTGTCTATGCCTCCTCCACCCACCTGTAGGACACCTCCACCACCACGCAGTCGTCCGAGGGGAGCGGGGGTGCGCAGGCGACGGGAAGGAAGGTCAGCCACTTGGGGTGCATCTGCTTCCAGCACCAGGGGGTCTTGCAGCCGTCGTTCTGCCACGTCAGTGCGGAGGTGCCTGGGGGAACAGCCAAGCAGTAGCTAAAAGATCCAGAGAGAAAGTCGGGCCAGGCGGTGAAGGGCACCACGCGGCAGGGCTTCGGGAGGGAGCGGTGATCGGAGTAGCGCATGTCCCCCTCCTCCTCCTCCGATAGGCTGCGCAGGGAGGCCGAGACGTGCCACCCGCCCACGGCAGCCGTGCTGCCGACCTCCAGGGGGGGTGCTGTCTTGAACTCCGTGGCAAACAGGCTGGGGCGTGGCACGTACAGAACGTCCTTCTCCAGGAACCAGTGCATCCCCCGCTTGGGCTCCAGCCATCCGTCCTGTGCCTCTGTGACGTAGTTCTCGTCACCCGCCTCGAAGCCAGTCAGGGCGAGCCGGAGCGACACCTCGCGCAGCCCAGCCTCGGAGAGCATGCTTGTGTTGAAGATCTTGTGCTGCACCGTTTTGAACACCTCCTTCCAGAAGATCCTGCCGTGCGACTTCGCCCCGGCAACCGCGATGGACACGCCCAGGCTGTGCTGCTGCACCGATGCCTCCATAAAAGGCTTCACCAGGGCCCCATAGAGCAGCCCCTTCATCGAGTCTGACTCCAAGGCAAGCGCATGCAGGTTGTGCTCGATGCCTGTGCCGTATGTATCCTTCAGGCAAGGCAGCAGGTTGCGGCGCAGCTTCCCACGGGTGCTCCACGAGGGTGTCGTGTCCTTAAAGTAGGGCACGCCGTAGCGGTGTGCGTATTCAAAGATCTCATCCTTGTCGTGCAGCAGGAGGGGCCGCCATGTGGGGACGTCCTCCATCAGCACCACCTCGCTCATACCAGACAGCTCCAGCAGGCCGCTGCCTGTGGGGTGGGGGGGGCAGTGTGCGGGGCTGTGGAGGCAGCATGCATAATTCGCTCGGGGAACACAAAGGGTAATCAGGGGGCTCGCGTGGGATCGCAACTGTCTGGCTGTCTGCCCAGGCATACCTCTGTTGGCGTTCGACAGGAGGTTCTCGATGACATCACCGCAGTGGTGGCCAAGGCAGATGCCACGCACGCCGTCACGCATGACCTTGCGGTATTCGTCGAACCGGATGTTCCGTGTCAGAGCCTCATACTCATCACGGCTCGTCTCCCCCCTGCGCAGATCGGTGATGGACTTGACGTGCAGCTCGATGCCGTGCCTGTCGCACCAGTCGACAAGGAAGTCCGCCTCGCCCTTGCTCGCCTCGCGGTTGCCGTAGTGGATGTGCACCGCAACCACCTTCTTCACGAGCCCAGCAGTTTTCGACTCCAGGACATTGTGCCGCACCCGCCTGTCAGCCGCACCCTTAAACTGCCCCTTCCGCGCCCGCTCCACCGGCTTCGGGTGGTCCCTCAAGTGGCACAGGATATGCGCAATCACCATGGAGTCCACACCGCCGGACAGGCTGACACACGCAGCCCCGTCCTGGGCGAAGCTGACACCCCTGTTGTGGAGAAACTTCGCCACGGACCGCACCAGGGTCTCCTTCGGGATCCCCGCCGACACCTCTGGGGAGGGCGCGAACTCGTCACGCTCCAGCAGGCCCTCTGCTGGGCTGCGCAGGTCGCACAGTGCCTGGTAGCGCCGCAGCGTGGCAGAGCGGAACCTGGCAGCAACGTTGGACTCACCACCGATGCAACGATCCTCGATGCGGGACAGGAGATCCAGGGCACGCGCATGAAGTGATTTCTCCGCCTCGGTGCTGGACTTGTGGTGGCGCATGGGGAGCAGGGCGAAGACAAGCTCTGTGCTTCGCAGCTCCGTCATCACCTCGGGCAGGGCAAACAGCAGCTCGCAGCTCTGCAGCGCGAGGTGGTCATGCTCGCGTGCCGCATCCACTGTCGCGCCGCGCCACCGCGCCAGGTGCCTCCCAAACTGATCGACGACAATGATGTGTGACAGCAGTTCAAAGGGGCTGTCCTGAGAAGGCACCCACGAGCCTCCAACAGCAGCGTCGTAGGTCGCAGCAAACATGTCGGCGATCTCCGCATCAACCTGGCTCTGCCGTTCGCTCCCCTCGCCGCAGAACCACAGAGAGTGCTGCAGCTTGTCAGTGGGGGCGGAATAGAACCAGTACCGCAGGACAGGGTTCATGGGTTCGCCGAGGCGGTGCAGGCCCTGCGGGGCAGCAGAAGCAAGTGGAGAGGCTGCGGTTCGCCGGGCGAGCGTGCAGAGTGAGCCGAGGGCGGCGCCGACACCGCATGCAGCACAGGCGGCAGCGGCGTGGCTGGCGTCAAGCTGCATGGCTCCGGGGGAGGGGGGCCGTGGGCCCGGCCAAGTGTGGCCCCTGAGAGGAGGAGGCTGCGTGGGTCCCGAGGTGAGGATTCAACTCACTGTGGTAAGGCGTGTGTGTTGTGGAGAGAGTCGTGAAAACACAGAGGGCAAGACAGTGTGGTCAGGTGCAGCGATGGTGGTGGAGCCGTGTGTTGGTGGGGCGGGTTCTCATTCTGTTCTGCACTTGCTGCACCCTTCGCTTCAGACAGCAACGACGGCACATTCGCACATGCAGAGAAACGTGGTTCCCGCAGTGCTGGAAGGGTGGAGGAGGTGGGGTGTGGAACAAGCGGAACGGGGCGACAAATGGAAGAGATACCGCAACAAGAATCACACCGCACGGAGCAGCAGCTGCCTCGCAGCAGCAGTGCCACAGCCGCATCAGTGTGCACACAACCGCACTTTTCCGTGTGTCGCCCTGTGGGCTTGTCTATGACTGGGGCTGTGTGGGAAGTGGAAGGAAACAACATGGAGGATAAGAAAAGACAAGCAGGAGATCATTGCCTCGATCATATACGAGGCACCAGGCAACACGCTCCCTCAACTGAATGAGGTAGCAGTGCCGTGCCTCCACACCACCACACACACACGTGAATCTTCTGTCGTGGTGCAGAACACACCGATCATCCCTGCTCTTCGTGTGGTCTGCACTGGAAACACAACAACAGGAGAGGCGGCACGACAGGCAGCACCGTTGTGTGTCTTGTTGCCTCCTGTTGAGTGTGCACGTCCACACTGCAAGTGCAGCGTGTGTCTATGTCTGTGCATGTGTATTGGTCAAGCATTGTGCATGAGTGGGCCGATCCTGTGAGGTCACGGTGCCCACCCTTGCAGGTGTCGGGGTGTGGGAAGCGAACAAGAGAAGAAGTGTTCAGATATCATAAGTGATGTGCAAGCAAGGACAAGCAAACAAGCGGCACCATCGGCCTCACCGACCCACGGTGCACAGGTGCAGGGCCGCACCGTGCCATCACCGCCTCCCGCGACGCCCGCCACGACCACCACGGCCACCACCGCGCCCACCACGCCCGCCACGACCACCACCACGCCCGCCACGCCCAGGCCTGGTCGGCGGTGTCGGGGGCGTCACAGGGGCAGGGCGCGTCGGAGGGCGCGGTGCAGGTGCAGGCTGGGTGGGAGGTGTCACAGGCCGTGTCGGAGGCGTCGGAGGTGTGGGCGGCACCACACCACCACCACCACCACCACCGCCAGTGCCAGCCACACGCACACGGACAGTGCACGTCGAGGCAGGGCCGTCGCTCCCCGTGAAGGTGGCGCTCAGGGTGTAGGTCTGCCCCGCCATTGCCGCCGTCGGGGTGAAGCGCACCTGTGCGAACCCCGTGTCGCGCAGCGTGGACCCCGAAGACCTCGCAAACTGCGCGTTCGGCGCCGTCGTGCCCGCGTACGTCCAGGCAACGCGGGCGCGCGAAGTTTGGGGAACACCCGTTGTACATGAAGGTGATTGCGGCCACGTCCCCAGCACTCAGCCCGTTGCGCTGCCCGATCGGCTGCGGGGAGACGATGGTCGGCTGCCGCCCGATGCGGAACCCGTTCGGCCCGTAGTGCATGATGGACCCGTAGTCGTACGCACCCAGGTCGCGTGCGCTCGCCCTGTTCTGCCGGAAGTTCCCCTCCAGCCCGCGCTGCACCTGCGACAGGTCCACAGTCACAAAGTTGTTCCGGTCCTTGCGCGACTGTTCATGGGAAAGACCAAGGCTGTGCCCTTCGACTTGTTTGGGATGGAGCGGCCTATCCAGGGCGCAGCCATCCACACAGCTACCCGCTATCGTGGTGCCTCCGGCTCCCCCTTCCCCAATGTCACGCGGCTCTGCCCAATATCGAGCTCCTCGACCGCCTTGTTCGCCAGCCTGTCGGCTTGCTTGTTGTAGTGTCTCAGTACATGCCGTAGCGAGACCTCCGCCCCCGACCCCCTGAGTCGGACTAGCAGCGACACTGCCTCGTCGCGTAGCGGGATGAGCTCAGGTGCCTTGCAAGCTATGTCACGGTTTGCCTGACTAATCACCAGACTGCTGTCTCCGTATACCCTCGCGGTTCCCGTGAACTGTATGGCCAGCAACCGCTGAAGACATCTCAGGAGTCCGGTGTACTCAGCCACGTTGATCGTGTCGGCGTCCGGCAACCGCTCGCACAAATCCCATCTGCGCTTTTTCCCGGGTCCGTAGTGCACCGCACCCACGCCCGTACCCGCCCGTCTCTTCGCCCTGGCGCTCTCCGCGCGCATCGAGCCAATCATCGTGCCCAATCTCATGTATGGCGGAACCCGTCCCGCACCCCCTCGCCAGCGAGATCTGCTTCACCCCGGCCCCACGCCGCCCGACAGGCGAGCTGCACCCGCTCCCCTGCGCAAACCGGATGTAGGGGCGCCCACAGCTCGCGTCCGACGCACAGCGCCGGAACCGGAAGCACGTCTTCGACTCCCAGTCCGCCACGGCGCCTGCGATGCGGCTGTCCGTCTGGCTGATCGGCGCCGCAATCACGTAGTTCACCACCTGCCCGACGGGGAACAGCTGCGAATCACTCGTCAGCGGGGTCGCCCCGAGTGCCTGCCCGCCACGCCCACTCGCACGCGGCACCTGCACATCCCCGTCCACAATGTCGTACTCGTAGTCCCAGGCGGGGCGCGTCCCTGCAACACCCCACGCTGCGCACACCGCGAGCACCGCTGCAGCCCGTGACATCATGGCGCACACCTTGCCCTGCTGCTCAAGGTCGGCACGAAGGCGGGGGTCAAACAAAAAGAGATAAAAAGAGGTAACAACGTGTACAGCTGACACCTGTGGGTATGTGTGGCGTGGCGCAGTTCACGGGATCGGAGTACACAGCCGTTCTGAAGACGCCCATCAACCGAACACAGCTGAGTGGGGGAGAACGGGTGCCTCCCACTTGTGTATCGACCGCATCCGCACTGCCTTCCTCTAACCCCCCCCCACCCGGGCATTTCGTTCAAACTTTGTCCATGGTCGGTCGCGCCTTCCATGATATGCCTCCTGTCGCACCGTCAGTCCGGCAGGGTCCTCTCCTCGGCCTTCGTCGATCCTGCAAGCTCGACTCTTTGCCGTGTGGGATCAGGCAACAGGGCCTTTGCACCATATATTCACAGAAGTGTATCAGCACAACCAAAACAACACAAAGGGCCCTTGCTCGCACAAGATGCCAAAGAAACGCAGGAGGCCGGGCGGGGAACAGCAACCCCGTCGACCCCCCACCTCCCCTGGTGGCATACCCAGAAAACATATGCCGTGTTGGGGGTTATCTGTTTTCCGTTGCTCCCACACTGCCTCCAGCGCACGGCCACCCCCACCCCCACCTCCACCACCAGCCGAACAGCGCGGAGCGATGGTTTGCATGTTTTGCAGACACCAGTACTTGTAAGAATGTGCGGTTCCACGAACATACGACGCAGGACACAACCGCCCCTCGCCTGCTCTGTCTCTGGTGGCACAGCCCTCGACTCCACCAGTTGCCCGACGATGCCCTTTTGGCAGTTGTGAGCGAGGAGGAACAAAAACCCCACCCAGTGTTCCCAAGATATTCGTGAATCAGATTTTTTTTTTGAAAGGGCGTCCCTGGCCTGGTGGGGCGAGCTCGGCAGGTTTTACTTTTTGGCTGTGATTTTTTTTTGCCGTCGACGATCACAAGCAAGTGTGAGAGACCCTGATAACTTTGCAGCGACAATCGTGAGGGGGGTGGTTCCAGGTATCACATCGTCGTCATTATCTGCTGCGTGGTGGTATGGAGCGCGGCGCTCCATAACATTATGATTGCTCCTCCTCCGTGCACCAAGGAATTTTCTTGCCTTGGGGCAAACGACCACGCACAGGTGGGGCCTGCTTGGCCTTTCCAAATTACAATCCATCTTGCACCTATTAACCGGCCACGAACCCACACACATACGTCAGTTATGTCTCCAGGGCTGTGGCATCAGATGCTAGGTAAACCGGGTTTCCGAAACAGAAGGTGTTCGCAAACACTGCAACCCTTAGAGTCCTTCACTTCAGCACAGGGAACGGATACAATCAAATCTGGGGAACGTACGAATGTACTGCCAACGTTGGGTATTTCTGTTTTTTTTGGGGTCTTCTTTTGGCTGTCTTTCTTGGGGTGCCGTATTATTGCACACACATCGCCCCCCCACCCCCCACCCCCCCACGTCAACTGCCCCACACACATGGTGAATCAACGGCATGGGCCTGGCCTAGCAACACGGGGGGTGCTGTATCCCGATGGACTAAATCGTTGCTGTTCCTATCAGGGACTGCATCGCAAGCAGCAGAAGCCGGGCACACCGACTAGCAGCCCCTGGGAGCAAACATACCAGCGATGGTAAGTGCAGAAAGAACAACCGCACTGCCGCGCACCGCGCACGGGTTCATGATAAGGGTCTACTTCTTGGTCTTCTTGGTCTTCTTGTCATCCCCATTACCTTTGGCTGATTTTTCTTCCCCGACAGACGGCTCCTCGGCCTTCGCCTCCTCGGTCTTTGACTCCCCCGTCTTCGCCTCCTCAGCCTTCGAATCCTCGGCCTTCGCCTCCTCAGTCTTTGGCGCCTCCGTCTTCGCCTCCCCGGTCTTCGAATCCTCGGTCTTTGACTCCTTGGTCGTTGATTCCTCAGCCTTCGCCTCCTCGGTCTTCGGCTTCACATCCGATTCCGACTTTTCCGCAA
Source organism: Rhynchopus euleeides (assembly GCA_963210315.1). Taxonomy (NCBI): domain Eukaryota; phylum Euglenozoa; class Diplonemea; order Diplonemida; family Diplonemidae; genus Rhynchopus; species Rhynchopus euleeides. Next base: position 1,539,594 of record OY723239.1, read on the forward strand.
TCATGTTCGTAGCGCCGATAGACGACTTAGTGTTAGTCGGCAACCAGCCTTCAGCCTCACAAACGGTGTCATGCTCATGCATCATCGCGAAGGGGATGACGACATGGCATTTGGGGCACTTCCGCACCTTTTCGTTGTGCCGCAGCAGCAAGTGTCTGTTGTAGCTCGCGCTGTCGTTCCCCACGAAATGGCAATGCATGCATTCTGTGGGTGGGAATGTTGTGTGAATGTGGATACGCGAACATGCAGAACAGCACCACCTGCACAAAAACACCCCAACTTGGTCGGGCTGTGGCCGTGTCGACACTGTCCCCTGCGAACCTGCTGGCAACACGGACATACTCATGTCTCTGTGGGCGGGGGCGTGGTACCCACCAGGAGTGACGATCACAGTCGAAGGAACCCACACACTGTACGTCTCCCGTGGCTTCTGCTCGGGTGCGCGACCAATCTGTTTGGCTCTCCTCTCATCGTCAACGTGACGCGCTGACTCCAGAAGGACAAGGGCAGGATATTCTGTGCCTGCTTTGCGCGACCACCGCACCACCTGCATGCGGGAGAAGAGGTGCGCCGACAGGCGCTGAACGATCTGGGGCGTGAGTTCCTCCCGCCCCGGGTGCTTCGACATGCGATCCACCAACACCTTGAAGTCATGGATGAAATAGACGTAGGCCCCGATCGGCACTGTCTCCTGCTCGTTGATCTGACACGAGGTCACCCCGTAATACTTCCTCTCCCTCAGGAGGCTCACCTCCTTCTTGCGGGCGGGTTGGAGAGGCCCTTTGGCTGGCTGGTACTGCTGCAGCAGCTTCGACCAGCGGGAATCTCCTCTCTCCTTCTCTTTCGGCGCACTAGGGTGCGATTGCCCCGTAGTGGGCGCAGCATGGTCCTGATTTCTGAGAGCAGGGCCCGATTGCCCCCTGCTCCCCTGCTGAGGCCCCCTCGTAGTGCGCACAGCGTGGTCATTCCTTGTGTTCCACCCATGCTTCTTGTTTCCATGCTGGCTTGGCGGGGGCGGCACCCCTTTGTCCGACGGGGCCGGCGGAACGGGCGCCCACTTCACCTCGTCGTTGCATGTGTAAAAGGGCACACCATCTGCGCGGTGGTGCCGTGACCACAGGGGCCCGTTGTCCTTCCACCTGAACCCACCCTTCACGAGACGCCAGCCAGTGACCTCGCTGGGTTTGAACGGGACGTTTTCGGTGCCCTCATCCGCCAGTGAGTTGTTGTCCTTGTCCAGCGCATAGTAGTACGCCCGACTGTCATCGTCAGGGTAATACTGCTCGCCAAACCGCTGGAAAGGCCGCACGTTCTGCTCAAAGACCCGCATGCCATCTACCCACTGCATGTTCCAGTTGCCACTGCACCACCGCCTCGACAGGAGGCGCACATCGCCCTTTGCCGCTCGAATTACTCCGAACATGAGGGAGACGTCTGCAGGATTTACCCTGCCCTGCATCGAGGGTGGGTGTGTGCAATGCCAAAGTGGGACACGCCATTCACGTGAAACTCCAGCTGGGGAAGGGGGGGGGGGTGATTGTGCCTTTGGCTGTCTCACACAACAGCTATATATGTGCGTGTGCTTTGCATTTTTTGCACCTTTTTTTCCCGTATTTCTGCCCACCCCCCCACCCCTTCCCCTCCCTTTTTTTGGCATATATTTTTTTTGGCTCTGTCGCACTGTTGTGTGGGCTTTTTGCTGTTTTTTTTCTGTGTACGGTACAGGGGAAGGGCAGGGGGTTGCTTCATTTTTTGTTGGTTTCGATGTGTGCTTTATTCTTCTTTTTCAGGCTTGTTTGCTAGATAACGTACACCCACCCCCCCCACCCCCACCTCGAGAATCCCACCCTCCTCAGGCCACCGCGCTGGAGAACCCATTTTCCGGCTGTGACAAGACTGTTGCTCTTTGGACACGCATCATTTAGCTTTGTTTGATCACATGAACATCGCCTGCATTTTTTTGAACTGCGGATTTTGCCAGAACAGACAGCAGGCACTACCATCTCCTCCCCAAAGGCTCGGAGAAGATACAGTAGCAATTCATGGTGGCGGAACTTCCTGACAGCATCCGGGGATCATGACCAGTCCCTGCGCCACGTGTGACGGGATGTTACAAAGGGTAGGGTGAGGCAGTGGAGTAGGAAGCAGAAAGAAGCACAGTGTTGATCTCCCTTCACTCGTTATACAGGTTGTTAACTGCTCGGAGTGGGGATGGGGGGTGGTGGTGGTGGTGGTGGGTGGTGGTGGGGGGGGGGGTCACACCGGGGCATGACACATTTGTGGTCCTCTGCGAATATCGCTCGTTGAGCGCTATTTTTGAACAACTATTTATCTGCGGCCGGTGCCCCCCCCCCCCTAGGCATACTTGTACCCCCATATGGGGAAGGCCAAAAATATGGGGAAAATATGGGGGGAATATGGGGGGTTTTTTAAGTCCTGTTCCCCCATATTTCCCCCATATGGGGGATATATGGGGGAAAACCCAGGGGTTCCTCAGGTGGAAGCAGTCAGCAAACAGTTCTCTTCGTTCTGCTTTTCACAGGGTGTGAAGTCAGCCACTGACAGGGGACGTCTAGCACCTTGCAGAGCCATCTCACCTCGTCGCTTTCTGCAGAGAGGAAACGCCCGGCTGAAGTGCTCGAGTCAGACCACAAAAGGTGCTGTGAGAGTGCCGACCGCCACTTTCTTCAAGTCTGAGTAGCTGTCATCAGAGCATGCTGTCCAGTAGTCCTGTCTTTGCTGGCAGAACAGTTGCGTCCTGCAGCCAGTCCTTGTACTGGCCTTCACAGGTCTCATTCCACCCGGCAGATGCAGCTTGAATATGTCAAGCTGCCTGGTGACGAGCGTCGACTCCGACTTTTCGGCGCTCGGAGCGGTCAAAAGCGGCGGAAGCGCCTGACACCCCAGAATGCACTGCTTGTGAATTCCCTTGTCTAATTAAGGACCCCAGGGGGCAGTTCGCAATCACAAACACACCAGAGGAGGAGGACAGCGAGTGTGAGAGTGAGGACTTAAAAACACAAGAGTGTGTGTTGTGAGGAGCTGTTAACCCTGAACGCGCTCTGTGTGTCTGTGCGTATGTGTCCACCATCGCTGCCGCTGTCACTGCGGTGCCCCGCCAAACCGGGAAGCGTTCGCTCTCCGCTGCCGCTGTGTCGGCGCAGGAGAGGAACAGGAGGTCGGTGCGACCCACCTGGGGGATCTTCCAGGGGGGGGCCAGACCTGGCCACACCTGAACGAGCGCGCACCTCCCCAGGATCGGACTCCTGGAGGATCCCCAACAAGGCATGAGGCCGGTTTCGACGCGCACTTCGCGTGCCTGAGTGGTTTGATGTTCTCCCGTTGCAGCACGAATACCCCCATATCCCCCCATATGGGCCCCATATTTCCCCCATATTCCCCCATATTTTACCGGGTTTTCCCCATATTTTCAGCCTTTTTCCCCATATGGGGGCGGGGTTTTGAGACCCCCCATATTTCCCCCAGATTTAGGGGGTTCCCCATATGGGGGGACAAGTATGCCTAGGGGGGGTCATAAGCCCGTACAAAACCAAAATTTTCGACATACCATCAGAGCCGCCCTAATACCTGATCTGACCCGAAAATCCGACCCATACCCCCCCGGAAACTGTCTGGGGCCCACTTGTGACACCTGATACGCACTTTTGTGATGATTTTTTGGGGTCCTAAAAAATGTACCTCAGTTTCGTACCTTGCCTTTGTACCTGAACCACTCCCGACCGCATTATTTCGTTCTTTGCAAGGGAAGGGTGTCACTACGCTCACTCAGCACGCCGAGCAACACATGCCGCGTGCCCAGGGCCTCGCAGAGGTGTCAGATGCTGCTGCAGAGGAGTACCTTGCTCGAAAGACGCTCGCCAAACGGGAGATGTGCGGGGTCTCGGCAGAGAGCGTTGTGGCAGACCTGCGTAAAAAGAAAACGGCACACGACATCGGTGAGGCGACATTATTTCGGGCGCTCCGTCGGGCTGGGTACGTAGGAGAGCGAGTGGGACGTGGTGACGACAGATATATGCAGTGGTGCATCAACTGCACGCACGTGCGGGAAAAGCGGCGTTCCTTGCTAGCCAAGAAAGATGTCACCTGCACTCCTACTCCTCCCACTCGTCCTGCTCCTACCCCCACACCAACTGATACGGGCAGTGAGAGTGATGGCAGCTCCAGAGCAGCAGATGATCTAGGAAGCAATGAGCGGGTCAGCCGGGCAGACTACCTCAGTCTGTACCGGAAGTACGAAGCGTTGCGGGCCCGCCACCACCGCCTCCAGGAGAGGACCCGAGGGTTGAGAGTAGGGTTGTACAACGCCAGGGGAGGGTATTCCCCTGGCGTTGAGACATCCGGCGACCTTGCGGTCGCACTGTGTGGGGGCTGAGTCGGCAGGCAGATGCCGATCCAATGACCTTGTTGAGTCCCCACATGGTACACTCTCATACGTGTTGTCGAGACTGCGTGGTGTGCATATCATGCGGGGCGCAAATTACACAGTCATTACACAGCCACTTCGGCTCTCAGGGCGTACAATATCCCAATCGTGCCTTCACAGGCTAAGATCGACGAAGCAAAAGCATCTACAACGCTGCCTACTAATGCCGATGCAGCCTCCCAGGCGTACGAAGTACTCACAATGACCCATATGCGATCGAAGTACTACACCCAGAAGGTGGCTGAACTCATTCTGCTGACGCAACAACACAACATTCCCACTAATCAGGTCAAGAAAGACCTTGCCGAGGCACTGGGGAAGGCAACATGCGTGCCACCTGAGCCAGAACCACCGCAGAAAAGGCAAAGAACGAAATAATGCGGTCGGGAGTGGTTCAGGTACAAAGGCAAGGTACGAAACTGAGGTACATTTTTTAGGACCCCAAAAAATCATCACAAAAGTGCGTATCAGGTGTCACAAGTGGGCCCCAGACAGTTTCCGGGGGGGTATGGGTCGGATTTTCGGGTCAGATCAGGTATTAGGGCGGTTCTGATGGTATGTTGAAAATTTTGGTTTTCGTACGTTTTTAGGGGGGCTTATGACCCCCCCTACCCCCCCCCCCCCCTCACCCCCCCTCCCCCGAGGTGGGGGGTGAAGGCCACCTAGTGGGTTCCTCTGGCGACACTGTTTTTTTTTTCACTGCACACCAGAGCAAAAAAAATAACCAACCTTGCCAGGAAAAAAACACCTCGTCCATTGGATCTGCCGCTTGAAGTTTGGAAAATTAGCGGGTGTCCTGGCACCCACTAGTGGGTGTCTAAGCGGGTGTCAGACACCCACTAGTGGGTGCCAGACACCCGCTAGTGGGTGTCAGACACCCGCTACGCTACTATACTATATTCTCGAGGTGAAAATCTGGCTGGATCAGGGGCATATCCTGGGATCCTGGCCGGGGTATCCCGGTATTAGAGAGAAGAGGGGGGGGGGATGATGAGGAGGCCCCAGACCCCAGCCCCTGCCACTTGTCATTTGCGTGTTGCCTTTGCGTGTGCGCCTGTGCCTCCCTGTTCTGTATTTTTTTACCCTCACGGGTATCACGATACAGGGCAGTCCCCCCCCTCCTCCCCCCAAAAATCGTTCGCATCATCTTGGCGCCCATTCCTTCCACTTTCTGTGGATGTGTTTGGTATTTCCGAACGGAATTTTCCAGCGTCAAGACTGATACCTCGCCGTTTTCGAGTCAGTCACTTCCACCGCCGCTGCGATTTGCGTACCGGTAGTTGTGCAGAAATGCTAACATTTAATTTGCTCTGTGGAACCTGGACTGCACCTTCTGGGATGTGAGTCTGTAGATAGTTGGACAGTTGCGGTACCCATCTGTTAGAAAGCTGAAAGGAACCTTGTCGGGCGATCAAGGACGACTGAGGGTTCAGTTTGAGTTTAATGTGGTCCAAGGGTACAACAGACATCACTGCTTTGCAGATCCCTCTTGCTTGTCCCTCTGGTAACTTCCAACGGCTCAAACTCCTCGACTTCCTTGGGTGGGCATTTGCCATACCTGACGTAAAACAGTGATGCTTCGTGCTAGTGGTGAACCTGACGTTAGTAAAGGAAGGGTGCTGCGGCTGTCCACGAGGGGCTCTGATGCCTCCTCACGGTGCCTGGTTGGTCGGTTCAGGATGAAACAGAGCAAATTTAGTGTTAGGGGGATGCCTCTGGTCAAGGCCTTTTCACAAAAATTGACCCACGGCGCCGAGTTGGGCCGTTGGTTCCTGGTTGTAGCTCGGTCTACGCCAGGTTCCACACCCCGTCATCGCAAAACGTACGCATACACAGAGGCAAACACAACAGCCTCTGTGGTACGGGAGCATGGCGGGAGTAAATTTTGCCTTTTGGTCAAATAGGCACCCTTTTGGAAACAATTGACCCGCAGGGTGGCTGAGTCTTATCAGACAGGCCGACCTATATGTTGATCAGTGGAACCACACAACCTGTTCAACCTGCCCCCGGGGTGGCTGAGTCCACCCCTGCCGTAGCGTAAGATAAGCCTACGTCGACCCTCGTCGTCCTCTTCGTCGTCCTAGGACTGTGGAGTTCAGCAATCAAGGATGCGGAACTGCTGTGAGCTGCACACTCTCTTGACACACCTGCACGTATCTGCGTTACACTCGTGGTAACCCCGAACCCTGTATTTATACAGGAGACTTCCATCTGGGACAGTTTCTGTTTCAGATGAGCTTTGGCAGTGGTAGCCATCTTTGCTATGGAGCCATCGTCATTGCTATCGTCGTCACTCGGACCCATGAGCAGTGGATACAATTGGTGTGGAAGGAGAGGGTGCAGTTCTGGATCAGCAGGTCTGAATCTGAAATTGACTGAACCCCACAGGTCTGAGATGACTCCAGTCGAAATCAGCAGGTCCCAGGTTGACCTGACATGATTTCCACCCAGAATTACAGGGAATCCCCAGTAATTTGGTGGTGAAAAGAGGGTGCCAGACACCCGCTTTGGTGGTAAAAAGAGGGTGCTAGACACCCACTAGTGGGTGCCAGACACCCGCCCAGAGGGTGCCAGACACCCACTAATTCCGCCAAACTATTCACCCTCTTTCAGACACCCACTTTGGCCTGTGGGAGTCCACCGTGCACGACCCCCCAGAAAATTACCCCAGCCCCTGCCCCCCCCCCCCCCCCCTAGGCAGAGACCCCGATAAGAATCCGACCCCCTGACCCCACCCGACCCCCGACCCCCGACCCCCGACCCCCGACCCCCTCTTATAAAAGACCCCCCCCCCCCCCAAATATCTGGGAAAAACCCAGGGTTTTTCCCGAGGAAACGCGGGGTTTCTCCCTCTGTTGCATTGTTCGGGCTCCGTGCGGATCGTAGTGGGGTCACTTTGTTGGTGTAGGTGCCACACAACACCCCTGAAATGCGGAGGTGGTCCATCGAGAATGGGGGGTCGGAAACCCGGGGGTCGGAATCGAGGGGTCGGATATGGGGGTCAGAGGGGGTCGGCCCCCCTCCCGACCCCCCCATTGTTCTCGGGGGTCGGGATACGGGGGGTCGGAGGGGTCGGAAGGGGGTCAGAAAATGGGGGTCGGAACTTTTGCACTATTTCTCAGGGGTCGGAAAATGGGGGGTTGCAAACTCGGGGGTCGGAGTATGAGGGGTCGGCCCCCCTCCCGACCCCCTCCGACCCCCCCACACAGGATTTGCAAAACCCCGTCCTTTTGAATATTTGGGACTTCTGCGGATCGTAGTGGGGTCATTTCGTGGATAGAAGTACCAAGCTTCACTCATGAAATGTGGGTCTGGTCCAGGGATATTCATGGGAGGAGATGCCTGGGAGGCACACACCAGGCCACCCTACCCACCCACCCAGCGGCACCCTCCCCGACCCCCCCCCTCGGATTTTTCAAAAACCCGTTCTTTTGAATGTTTGGAGTTTGTGCGGATCGCAGTGGGGTCATTTTGGCCATGGGGTGCCTATGAACACCCCTTATTGGTGGTCCCCATTCAGGCAAATTCCTCAAGGCGACCCCCCCTGACCCCCTCCCGACCCCCGACCCCTGACCCCCCCGACCCCCGACCCCCTCTTATCGGGGTCTATGCCCCTAGGCATAGGGTGCGGGCGATTCGGTTATCGCCCAAATCGCAAAAATTATCGCCCTCATTATCGCCCATTCTGTCAAGGCGATATGTGGGCGATAATTTTTCCGTCGTATTTTGGGGGCAAAATGGCCCGGCCAGGGACGTCAGATCACTGCTGGGGTGGTGAGTGGGTCATTGCCTCAGTGAAGACCCGGTTCCTGACCTAGATCAAGCCCTCTGCTCCAGTGTTCTCAGTGGGTCATGACTCTGTGACCAGGGTCAGAACCGCCCCAGGTCTCAGATCAGCCGTGAAGCTTCCTGTGGGCTATGCAATGAGTCATCTCAAACGTACGAGTGCATCTCCTCCCATTCAGACCGACTACACTAGAACCACGCATCTCCTTCAACTCACACTAAGGTGTACCCGCTTCATGCTCACGAGTGCTCCTAGTAACGGCGAGTGAACAGGTCCTGAGCGAGGTCAGGATCTGGGCCAATGCCCAGTTCCTCACGTGGGTTTTGACCGAGGAAATGACCCACCCGCATGACGTCAGTGGTCAGAAGCTGATTTCTGATGCAGAATCCTAGGTCTTGGCCCAGTTGTTGACGAGGTCACAGGGCCCTGTGGGACCCAGGGTCAGTAGAGCGGTAACCCACTCACCACTAGCTGAAGACCCCTTCAGAAAGTGTGAAAGAAAACGGGCGATACTGGGCGATAATTTGGCGATAATTGGGCGATAATGGGCGATAAGGCGATTCGATACGCGATAATCGGGGCTCGAACCCGGTTGGGCGAATATAGGGCGATAGGCGAATCGCCCGCACCCTATGCCTAGGGGGGGTCGAAAGCCCCGTTTTTTTGTCCCAAAGTGCACAGATATGGAACGCGCGTGCCTCTTTTTTGCGCGTTATAGCACGCGCGTTTTAAAAATGACAAAAAAAAACACGCCCTAAAAAAAGCAACACGCGCGTTTTAAAAAATGAAAAAGGCAGGCGCCTTTTTCAAACGCGCGTGTCGTTTTTCGGACGCGCGTGTCATTTTTTTGAACGCGGGTGTCGTTTTTTCAACGCGCGTGTCATTTTTCGAACGCGCGTCACGCGTTATAAAAAAATCGCGCGTGAAAAAAAGCAGAACCATGCATGCTGCTAAATGTGAGATTTTTGGGCCAAATTTCGGAATCCCAATACATTTTTTTTGGGGGCGAGTTTGTTAGGAAAATGGGGGTGGCACAGCGTCGTTCTTCCACACAAGAGGGTCGTTTTTGGCATCAACGGTTCAAACTCTCTTCACGGCGACCCTACTCAAATTTTTTTGAGTTATTGGGGGCCATTTACTGTGCGTCAAAGTGTCGACGATTGGCCACCTTTGGTGCCGTGGCTGGTGGGTGGCCATGGGCACACGCTACAAGGGGGGTCTGGGGGGCAGAGCCCCCCAGCCGCCGGAGGCCACGGTAGTGAACATCTGTTCATTGTGGGCGTAGATTCTGTGTGAGTTGGCTGCGTCCTCCTGAGGCCTGAGGCTACTGGAGTGGTTGGATTCCCTGACTTCATGGATGGGTATCGAAGGGCTCCAGGGGGGTCTGGGGGGCGGAGCCCCCCAGCCGCCGGAGGCCACGGTAGCGAGCATATGTTCCTGCAAAACCTTCGACGTCGACCGTCGAACCAGTGTAGCTGGGTTGCCGCTTTTTTATGGGGGGTGGAAACCCAAAATCACCGGGTCGACGGCCGACGCTTAGCGACATGCCTGCCACCGGGTGGGTGGGTGGGTGGGGGGGCTGCGCCCACCCACCCCCACCCACCCAATCTCGCCCCCAAAAAAAATGCACATATCTCGCCACCAAAAAAAATGCGAGGACCCCGAAAGTCCCAATCCCAATATCATTTAGCAGCAAGCATGAGCAGAACGCGCGTTTTTATTTTTTTTCACGCGCGCTTTTTTTAAAACGCGCTGCGCTTTTTTTTTCCCGTCACGCGCGAAAAATCCTGGCATGCATGCTGCTAAATGTGAGATTTTTGGGCCAAATTTCGGAATCCCAATACATTTTTTTTGGGGGCGAGTTTGTTAGGAAAATGGGGGTGGCACAGCGTCGTTCTTCCACACAAGAGGGTCGTTTTTGGCATCAACGGTTCAAACTCTCTTCACGGCGACCCTACTCAAATTTTTTTGAGTTATTGGGGGCCATTTACTGTGCGTCAAAGTGTCGGCGATTGGCCACCTTTGGTGCCGTGGCTGGTGGGTGGCCATGGGCACACGCTACAAGGGGGGTCTGGGGGGCAGAGCCCCCCAGCCGCCGGAGGCCACGGTAGTGAACATCTGTTCATTGTGGGCGTAGATTCTGTGTGAGTTGGCTGCGTCCTCCTGAGGCCTGAGGCTACTGGAGTGGTTGGATTCCCTGACTTGATGGGTATCGAAGGGCTCCAGGGGGGTCTGGGGGGCGGAGCCCCCCAGCCGCCGGAGGCCACGGTAGCGAGCATATGTTCCTGCAAAACCTTCGACGTCGACCGTCGAACCAGTGTAGCCAGGTTGCCGCTTTTTTATGGGGGGTGGAAACCCAAAATCACCGGGTCGACGGCCGACGCTTAGCGACATGCCTGCCACCGGGTGGGTGGGTGGGTGGGGGGGCTGCGCCCACCCACCCCCACCCACCCAATCTCGCCCCCAATAAAAATGCACATATCTCGCCACCAAAAAAAATGCGAGGACCCCGAAAGTCCCAATCCCAATATCATTTAGCAGCAAGCATGAATCCTGGGCGTCTTTTTTTTATTTTTAGAACGCGCGTTCCATATCTGTGAAAGTGGTGCTTTTCGACATAGCAGCCGCGGCCCTCTATTTGACCTTCTGACCCCCCAGAACCCACCATACCCCGGTTTTTGGGCCCAATGAGTCCGATTTTCGGATTCCCGAGCCCCGGAAAGTCGAATTTTGATGATGTCAAAATTTTGTCCCCTATACTGCACCTCAGGGTCATGGCACGTACGCCTGCCACGGGCAGATAGCAAAACATTATCATCCTGGGACGTCCGAGCGCACGCTATGCTGCGGCTGTGATTTTCTGATGCACCCGCTCATCCGCGCTACAAATAACGTCGCATCTCAATGCTTTGGGCAGTGAGAGAAGATGGCAGCGAATACTGCCATCTGACACAGTCGTTGGGCGGCCTGCTGCACTGGAAGGCAGAACTCGGAGCTGCCAGGAACAGGGAGGACGCCGTCATACCCGACAGTGATGCACTCATGGGGGGTATGGAAAAGTCGGTGAAAAAAAATGAGAAAAAATGAGAAAAAATCGGCCGAAATTTGCTGTTTTTCGCTTAAAAAAGAGTGTGGGGAGTTGGGTCCAGTTTAGCAAAGTGAGCTTATTTTTCGAAAATTGAAAAATTGGGGACACCAAAAGTCCCCAAACAAGTCTTCGACTTGGCGCGCAGAGTGATTTTTTTTTGGTGAAAAAATGCCCCAAAAATTGTCGGGTCAAAAGTTGCTGTTGAAGACGGTGCAAGATCTCTGCAGGCTGGGTGGGCGCTACGCTGACGGACAACGACAAGCCGGAGGCTGCGACTGTGAAGAATCCAAAGAACGGCCCGGGTCCTCCTCGAGATGGCGGTGCTGGCCCCTGTTCCCACCGGTGTGACACGGGGCATTCCGGGACGCGATAGCGCTGCTGCACGGATGCCAACGAGGAGGGCCACTCCGAACCCTGAACACCCCGCCAGACCTGCTTGTTACATCACAAACAGCAGACCCAGAGTGGAGTGCCTCGCCCCGGTAAACTCAAACCCTGCCAGATTGACGAGGCCACCACCTCCTGGCACTGCCTGCCCGTGCACGACAGGAACGGGTGACCTGCAGGTCGTCGTGAGCAGGACCATGGCAAACCACTCGAACCTGTGTGGGGTACGGCTGCTACCGCAACTCGTCATGTGCGGTGTGCAGCGGGTGCGGGTGCGCCACGACCGGGTGGTGCGTACTCCTCCAGGAGAAGTGGGCGAGCTCATTCCCGCAAACGCCTGAGTCGGGGATGAACTACCTCCTTCAAAAAGCATCGGAGCACATTGGTGGTCGTGGCGTCAGGGAAACCGACCGTCCTGATGAGAATACGGTAAGTGATGAGAGGATGTCGGCGCCGTTTGCCCACGTCGTCAACTGTGGGGAGAGTCTGTCGGAGGCGAGGCGGGGAGGGCCGCGACACAACACGGGAACCGGGTCGCAATTGAAAAAGGGGGACCGGTTCGCGTGTGGAGGGGGGGTGCGGGGGGGAGGCCCGGCAGGCCAAAGGACCGATGCGCCACAAACCCGCGACCGACGCACCATGGGGGGTCCGGGGGGCGAAGCCCCCCGGAAAATTTTTTTTTCGGCCAAAAAATTTTTTTTTTCGACATGTCGAAAATCCGGCCACCCTGGGGCAGCAGCCTGGACTGGTGGCCACCCCAACCAAAAAAAATCGAAAAAAAATCCGAAAAAAATCCGAAAAAAATCCGAAAAATATCGGTGTGGCACCCCAGAGGGCCCGATTTTCGGTTTAGTCGGCCGAAAAAAAAATTTTTTTTTTCGGCCAAATTTTTTTTTTCGACATGTCGAAAAATCGGTAATTCAGTACCCCGGGGGGGTATGGAATCTGGTAACCTCGACCTGGCGACTACGGGTGACTACGCGCGACTACGACACAATGCGGTCTTGTCCTGGGCAAGACGTTAAACTACCTGGGAGGGCTTCCCCAGACCATGACGGGTGCTTGCACCAGGAGTTTGAAACAGCCACTCATGCCTTGCGATGCTCAAGTGCCTGCTGGACCCCTATGTCCTTCAGGCCCCAAAGCAGGCAACGATATGGGAGCAACCTAACAGGGGAGGTGAAGAGGGCACGGGTCTTAGCCTGATGACACACTGCAACCTCAAGGTGACTGGCGACACCTCTCCCACAGTCTGCGGCGACTCTGCCGTGGCGACAAGGCTTCCTGTCATGGGAGATCGCTGCGTGGATCAACGTGGCACCACCCGTGTGCTCGGCAGGTTGTTTCGGCACCTGTTTTCTCCGTGTCATGCTTTTCGTGAGCGTGTCAGGGATGTTGGCACACGCTGGGGAGGGTTCACATGATGACATAACATATATCAGAAGCACACACCCACGTGGCGCTGTCCTTGGCAGGACTTTGAAAGTGCCGCCTTGATATCCTTGTTGGATAGAACCCTCATATCACACCCTCAATCAGCTGACGACACAATGCGATTTTTTGCGAAAAAATCGATTTTTTTCGAAAATCTTACTCTCTTTTCCCCAGCCGAAAAACCGCGCGTAAATCGCCTAAAAGTGACTAAGAATGACTAAATTTCCATACCCCCATGGTGATTCTTTCTTACAAGGCAGGTACACCTTGCCACTGCTGCTGTTATCTGAGAAACATTTCTCCTGTGGATGCAGACAGTCAAACGAGGTGAAGAGCGCAGCGAGTACGCAGCTGCAGCACAGAGGTGCGCCCTATCTTATCATCAAGGGTCACTTTCGGGCGCTCAAGACCAGGGTCCTGTGGGACCCTGGTTTCAGAACAGTGTCCGGGTATTTATGCTGCAGTGCAGCACGCGCCTTATGGAACGACGAGTGCGCAGAACTGGCTAAAGAAGCTGCAAAGGATATGCTTGGGACAGTCAAGCGTCCTCCATACGATGAGACGAGGAACGGGGTCAAGGAATCACACAGTGCAACTCCCGCAACAACGATTACACAGAAGAAGTGCGCGCTTCGAATGCACGTCCTGAATTATCAGAGTCATTGCTCCTGCACACCTTGCTCAGCAAGCCATGAGCAAGTCGTGAGGGTTGGTTCGCAAACCCCCCTCCCGACGGAGGAGACCTTTCAACTTACAAAGAGTTCGTTGGCCAGACCAGCATCTCAGTGTCGGAGTAGTCGCCAGTTGTGCCGCCTGTCCCTTGCAGCCAAGTTCTGCACACAAAGAAAGTTGATGACAGTTCCCGCTATGCATCAGTATGCATCTTTGCACGATCTGGCAGTGTATACAGAAGCAGAAACGGGAAGGAGATAGTGGCTGCCCGCGTTCGGTATTTTGGTGCGACGCTGGAGAAGAGGGTCAAAAGATGCGGTATTGGCACCTATGGAGGTTCTTAATGATGCAGGGGAGGAAGGGGTGGAGGAGGTCGAGGAAGTGGTCGTGCACATGAACTGACGGTGTACTGGTAAACCTGTGCGTGGCCCTGAGGTGCAGTATAGGGGACAAAGTTTTGACATTATCAAAATTCGACTTTCCGGGGCTCGGGAACCCGAAAATCGGACTCATTGGGCCCAAAAACTGGGGTATGGTGAGTTCTGGGGGGTCAGAAGGTCAAATAGAGGGCCGCGGCTGCGATGTCGAAAAGCACCACTTTGGGACAGGCTTTCGACCCGCCCTACCCCCCCCCCCCCCCCCGGGCTACTGCGCCGTGCTCCGTTTCTCCGAGGGGGACGGGGTTCGGCCCTGTCACGCATGGTTTTTTTTGCGGGTTTGCAAGACAACGTTTCCCATCGCCTAACCCTCACCCTTCTTTAACATGGCTCTGCGTGTGGATGCCCTCCCTCCAGTCTGTGGGGATGTTGGCTGCGTTTAGTGTTGGGTAGGCCCTGGGCGGATGAATATGCCCACTTTGTGTGTGCCTACACTTTCCAATAATGATTTGAACACTTTATTCATTCACGTGCATGTGGGTGCTGTGTGCCGACAAGGGGGATGTTTTTCTCGCATCAGAGTTTCAATCGGTGCGTCTCTCAGCAACAGTGCTCTCCCTCCGGCGGGCGGGGTATTGGTTGCAATGTGTTAGAACCAGCGTCCGGAAGGTGTCTAAAAACCCCTAGGGTTTACGGCACAATGCCGTGTGTGTTGAACCGCTGGCCTCCAGACTTTTCAGAGATTTCTCAGGGCGTGTTATTCACTGTCGGCGGTTTACCGGAAAATTTTTCCGGCAACGGGGTTTCCACCTACAAAGAGGGGGGAAATTCACCAAAAACACACCGTTGTAGGCACTGGAGTGACGACCCCCCTCAGAAGTTTAGAAAATTTAGCACATGGCTATTCCCTCACCCACTCCCTCACTGCACTCACACGCTCTCTCCCCCCCACCTTTGTGCGCGAACCCTTGTTGTGCCCACACGGTGGACTCCAGCGGCCCTAGCGGGAGTCTGAGCGGGTGTCAAAGACTCCCGCTAGCGGGAGTCTATACTCCCGCTAGGGGGAGTCTGACTCCCCCTAGCGGGAGTCTTTTCACCTATTTTCATCCATTTTTCCCATGATATAGTTACAGTCTACTGGCGTGGGGGGTAAAATCATGGTGGAAGAGGGATGGGGAGGGGCTTGTTTTGCTTCTGTCAGTTTCCCCGGACTCTGGACTACCTACCTATCCTCCTGGTAGCGGCTACACCTGCGGAGGTGAGCGGTTAGAATTTGAGGTGTCAAAGTGCGGCCATCGCCTGTCGTAGTTGTGTTACACCTTGGGCAAGACAAGCCATCCTGCAGGCCTCATCTTCTTCGTCAGAACTGTCATCCCCCTCCTGCTGTGCGCGTTGGTCAAGCGTGCTCAAAGTCGCCTCGGATGACACGAATGGTGTGAAAGTCGCCCCCAGCGGGATTGGCATTTTGCACAAGCAGAGCGATAATTTGCGGTGTCCTTCGGGGAACCGGAACAGGAAGTAGGGCGCGCTGATGGGTTCAACGAAGTCCTGTGTGTTGCAGTGCACAAACCCCTTCTGCAGCTGTGTCAACTGTGTGCAAAGAACATACACAGCCAATCTATGAGCGTGTCGGGTGTGCAGACACGGACACAGGATGACTTCTCTATACCCGAGGATCCCGTCCTGCGACAGGTGCGCAACCTTCCAAGGCATGCCCGATGCGCGCCGCTTCTCTTCTGCCATCGCAAGATCTCTCTCGTAAGTTGCGGAGCTGGCGATTGTAACGGCATCTTTCTTGCGATGTCCGTTCTCTGCTTCTTCAAATTCGTCGTTGTTCTGCAGAGGCACTGCATCTTCTGGAGCCCACCAATGATGGAGACTGTGTACGTAGGCATTGCGCGTTGATCCCTTTTCGGCATGCTCCATCAACCAGTGAAATATATGCCCTGAGATCCGAGCACGCAAGAAGGGAATCCGGGCTGACTCATCCTTGCATCCCCAGAAGCGCCAGGGGATGTCTGCATACCGGAAATGCATGAGGTCTGCAAGGGAGACAAAGAGGTAGCGGAACAAGCCCTTGTAGGTGGTGTCCTGTGACATGGCAAGCACGACCTTCCGGAACTGAGCACCTGTCCCATTCTGCGACACATTCAGTGCAAGGTTTGTACAGGTCTTGTCGAATATTTTTTTTGTTGTCTCATCCAGTACCCTGATCAGCCGCATGGCGAGCCCCTTGCAGTCATGGAGTGCTGGGGTGACGTAGCGGGCATTGGGAAGCACACCTGCCAAGAGGGAGGGGTAGCCAGCCTCTTTCATCTCAGAGAGAGTCAGGTGCGGGTATCGATGCACCTGTTGATACCAGCGTTCTTCTGGGATGTCGCACAGTGAGCATCGGTGCCCTCGCCCCCCGCATCGCCTCATTGTTGCCCACTGCTGATCTATACTCCCGCTAGCGGGAGTTGGACTCCCCCTAGTTGAGACTCCCGAAAAGGGTTAAACCCGGTAGTGGTACCCTACCCCCGCTGGAGTCCACCGTGCAAGGCCGGATCAGCCCACGGGTGGGTTTGAGGAAGAAATCTGGGGGGGCAAATTTTGCTGCGACTTCCGGTTTCACCCGGCCGAACTCCAGCATCTATCCAGACCCACGGTGCCAAGCCGTTCGCCCGTGTCGCGATCATTCGCGGCTTCAGGCTGCCCCCGACGACACGTTTGTATCCTGCACCTTGCCATACTTCGCCTCCACCTTGTATATGACGGAGAGCGCCCTCCTTCCGCATCGTTGCGACTTCCCTGACAGCGAACTTATCCATGTCAGGGAAGACATGGCGATGATTGCGTTGGCCACCTGGGTGCTGTGCTTGTGGAGCTCCTTGCTCAACACCGTTGCTAGGAGCCTTCTAATGGATCCCAGTGTCAGCACACTGCCCCCTTTTTTAACAGGGAAGGCCGTGCAAAAATCATGCACAATGTTCGTCGCCTCCGCAGCCTCGGGACTCTCTGCGCTCTTCTTCTTCTTAATCGACTTTGCCGCCGGCTTCGCTGCCGGCTTCGTTGTCGTCTTCCCCATTTTTGTGAATCAGGTCTGCGAGCTGGGATGGGTGGAAACGTCCGTTTCGTTTGGTGTGGCTGTACTTCAGTGACGAGTGCCACATTGCATAGGTATCATGGGAAAAATGAGTGAAAATAGGTGAAAAGACTCCCGCTAGGGGGAGTCAGACTCCCCCTAGCGGGAGTATAGACTCCCGCTAGCGGGAGTTGGACTCCCCCTAGTTGAGACTCCCGAAAAGGGTTACCCTACCCCCGCTGGAGTCCACCGTGCAGCTTGAAATGGGCGGGCGCAAATTCTGCCTACTGGCGAGGCCGCTCGTGGCAGTCGGTGCTGTGAACCCTGCTGAGCAGGTCGGCATGGGTGGCAGTGCATCAGACGTCTCGGGTCATCAGGGCGCGTTCCTGCGACAAGTTATAAGAAAGGGACAACTGGTGCCCCTGAAAACGAAATCGCAACTACGTAAGAACTACGTAAGAACTACGTAAATCGGGGGTGGACCTTCTTTTTTTTTGAAAATGGGATTTCCCCTTCACAGGTTAGTGGTGAAATTTTTCGGAAAAAAATGAGTTCCACCACACCCCCAACCCCAGCGTGCCCAAATAAGTCCAAAGAAACCGGTTTTGGTCAGATTGCTGACTCGGAACCCACCTGCACCCCCGACGGGGTGGGTGGCGTTTTTCGGGGTTTTTGGGGGTTTGGCCTGAATGGCTTTCAAGCAGAAATACGGTGGAAGAGCTTCATGTGCGAAGAGTAATATTTTTTGGGAAAATATGACATCCGTCGCACCCCCAACCCCAGCGAGCCCCGATAAATCAAAAGGAGCCGGTTATGGTCAGATTGTCGCCGCTGGAGCCACCTGCACACCCTGCAGGGTAGGTGAGATTTTGTAGGTTTTTTGGGGTGTTCGGGTTTTTTGTGGCTTTTCCTTTTTGCAAGTTTGGCGGACCCAACTCAGGAAACTTTTCACCGTGCGGGTCCGCACGATCCGCACAGATCCCAAATATCCCAAAGAACGGGATTTTGGAAAATCCGAGGGGGGAACCTATCCGTGAGGGGGGTCCCGCTGGGTGGGTCGGTGGGGTGGTGTGGGCGTGCTGGCTGCCTCCCAGCACCTTCACCCACGACCAGTCCCTGAACCAGACCCACGTTTCATGGGTGAAACTTGGCTTGTACACCACCAAAATGACCCCACCGTGATCCGCAAAAATTCCAAACGTTCAAATGAAAGGGGTTTTGGAACACCCGAGGAGGGGGTCCCGCTGGGTGGAGGTGGGTGTGGGCTGACTGCCTCCCAGCCACCTTCACCCACGACCAGCCCCTGAACCAGACCCGTGTTTCATGGGTGATACTTGGCCCGCACACCACCAAAGTGACCCCACTGTGATCTGAACAAATTCGAAACGTTCAAAAGAACGGGGGTTTGGAACACCCGTGGAGGGGGTCCCGATGGGTGGGTAGGTGGGGGTGTGGCTGCCTCCCAGTCACATTCTCTTAGGACCAGCCCCTGAACCAGAGTCACGTTCCATGGACGATGTTTGGCTCCTAGACCCACAAAATGACCCCACTACGATCCGCAAAAGTTCCACACGTTCAACAGAACGGGGTTTTGGAATACCCGTGGAGTCCCGCTGGGAGGGTGGGGTGTGGGTGTGCTGTGGGCTGGCTGACACCCAGTCACCTTCTCCCGTGACCAGTCCCTGAACCAGACCCAGGTTTGATAGGAGAAGTTTGGCACCTCGACCACTAAAATGGCCCCACTACGAGCTGCACAAATTCCAAACGTTCAACAGAGCTGGGTTTAGGAGCACCCGAAGAGGGGGTCCCACTGGGTGGGACCCCCGCTGGGTTTTGACTCCCGCTGGGTGGGACCAGCCCCTGAGCCAGACCCACATTTCGAGATGAAACCGGTTGACACCTCGACCTCCAAAATGCCCCCACTACGAGGCCGCACAGATCCGGTGACTCGGAGGCACACTGCTGCGACGCTGTTGTGGCAAGAGCCCGTAGAAGCAAAGGAGAACCTGCTGCGCTCGCCCCACAAAGCAGCCACAGGACGACAGGGCCGGGCCTCCCCCCTCTACAAAGGGTGGTTCCATCCTTGTGGCCTCTGTGGACAGAAAATGCGACAACGGGGGTGCGGCAGTGGGGCGCGGGGTGCAGTTGGGCCGCGTCAGCAGTGCGCAGGTCGTGCTGGGGCTTGGAAATGGGGAACCCGGGAAAGGGAAAATAGGTGAAAAAAAAAGAGGGTCCTCCCCACTAAAGAACTACGTAAAAACTACGTAAATCGGCCCTTTCAGGGGCACCAACAACTGTTTTTATTTTTGCGCCCGGTGCTGAAGGATGCCAACTGTTGCACCTAAAGGGTGGGTAGGGGGGTGGCAATGCCAAGGAAACCCACAACACCCAAAGCAACAGAGCAGGAGGAGCATCCCCGCATACTGGCTGTGGCCGCAGCACCCCCGCCCTGCCGCCAGAAAATATCTCGCGCCGCACGAAGCCGGTCATCAAGCCCACATTCCCTCACCCCCCACCCCCCCCCCCCCACCTAGGCTGCACTATACGTATAATACGTATAATACGTATTATACGCTCCAGATTTTCACCCCATTTTTGCATACACCGTACAGAGTGGCTGTCCGTGGCTGGACTTGGAGTGTGACCTTGATATCCTTGTTGAGTGTGACTCTCACTGCATCCCCCAGTCAGCTGAAGTGCATGTGGGTGTGTAACGATATCAGGTGAGAAGCGCAACCGCACCGACAAGGCGTGGGACGCTGTCGAAGTGCTGACGAACGACGCCACGAACCCAAAGTCTGGTGTGAGTCGCATCGTGGATGCCTGTGCAGTATTGCCTGAACGTATAATACGTATTTTAACGTATAATACGCTCAACGTATAATACGTATAATACGTTATACGCTGGGGGGGTGGAACGTATACACGGTGGGATCTTGTAAATTTTACATGTATAACTACAAGTATAATACATGTATTATACATGTATAATACTTGCATGTCAACTATTATACATGTATAATACATGTATATGCCTGAAATATACATGTAAAATACATGTATATCAAGTAAAAATACAAGTATAATACTTGCATGTCAACTATTATACATGTATTTTTACTTGATATACATGTATTTTACATGTATATTTCAGGCATTTACATGTATTTTACATGTATAATACTTGTCATGCAAGTATTATACATGTAAAATACTTGCATGACAAGTAAAATACTTGCATGCAAGTAAAATACACGAACGGAAAAATCGACGAGGTCGCAGCGTCAGGGCGTTCTGGGCTGGCTGGTGGTGGTTGGGACAAGACCGACGAGATTAGAAGCGGCACTGGTAGACGGGTTTTGAGGCCCCCCGCCCCCAGGTTCCCCCTGCCCACCTGGACGGACCCAAGTGCCTCACACCGGATCTCTCCCCACCCGGTGGTCCACCTGACGGATACGCGAAAAAAAATACATGTATTTTACTTGCATGCAAGTATTTTACTTGTCATGCAAGTATTATACATGTATTTTACTTGTCATGCAAGTATTTTACATGTATAATACTTGCATGACAAGTATTATACATGTAAAATACATGTAAATGCCTGAAATATACATGTAAAATACATGTATATCAAGTAAAAATACATGTATAATAGTTGACATGCAAGTATTATACTTGTATTTTTACTTGATATACATGTATTTTACATGTATATTTCAGGCATATACCGTATACGTAAATATTTTGGAACGTAAATATTATGGAACGTAAATATTATGGAACGTAAATATTATGGAACGCTGGTGGGTTGGCGTTCCAGATTTTTTTCGTTCCATAATATTTACAGGGCTTTCTGCGACTCGGGGACTTGGACCAGGTGATCGGACGGCGTACAGAGTCCCTGACGGGACCTACTCGTGCACTTTTCGCGCGATTCCTGACGCAAGCCGTCCTCACCACCGAGTCCCCAACTGGCCCTGTAAATATTTTGGAACGTAAATATTATGGAACGGACCGGCCAAAAATGGGCCCGTTCCATAATATTTACGTTCCATAATATTTACGTATACGGTACATGTATTTTACATGTATAATAGTTGACATGCAAGTATTATACATGTATAATACATGTATATACTTGTAGTTATACATGTAAAATTTACAAGATCCCACCGTGTAGCACAGCCTAGCCCCCCCACCCCCCACCCACCGAGTATTGCGCGACTCCACACACAACATCACTCTGCTGCCGCACGCCACCTCAGCCCAACCACCCACAACCCCCCCCTGCAGGCACTCGAGTTGCGTCGCATTATACCTCCTCCTCCTCACACACACACAATGCAGTCGGCAACCATGGCCGTGAAGGACACCATCACGCAGCTGGTGCAGCAGTTCAACGACTACCACAAGGACGCGTCCCCTGCGAGGCTTGTCGGCACCACGCTTGCCGCGGTGTATGTGGCGCACGTGATGAAGCCCCTGGTCCTGTCCCCCTCCGATGCGCTGGAGGATGCGAAGCTGTGGTTCTTCTCGATGGTGCGCCGCTATGCGGGTGACGCCCTCGGCGTCGGCAAGGCGCTTGAGGAGGCGAAGGAGGGCTTCGTGAAGGAGTTCCGCGACAAGCAGGCCTCCGTCAAGACCAGCCACGCGTCCCTGGGCAAGGGCATGTCCTACGACGAGGTGCTGAAGGAGTGCAAGGAGCACGCCGGCATCAACGGCGACTACTCCAAGGGGCAGTACTCTGGGTGCGTCTACCACGGTGGCGGCCAGGGCTACACGGACTTCATCAACGAGGCCATGGCGCTGCACCAGTGGACCAACCCGCTGCACGGTGCGCAGTTCAGCGGGGTGCGGAAGATGGAGACGGAGGTCGTGTCGATGGTGGTCAACATGTTCAACGGCGATGAGAATGCCTGCGGTGCGATGACCTCGGGCGGGACGGAGTCCATCCTTCTGGCGATGAAGGCGTACCGTGAGCTGGCGCGGGAGGAGAAGGGCATCACCGCACCGGAGATTGTGGTGCCGGTGACGGTGCACGCTGCCTTCGACAAGGCGGCTCACTACTTCGGGATGAAGATCCGCCACGCGCGTATGGACCCCGAGACCTGCAAGGTGGACGTGCGCCACATGCGCAGCCTCATCAGCTCCAACACCATCGCGCTTGTGGCATCCGCGCCGCACTTCCCCCACGGCATCATCGACCCTGTCGAGGAGGTTGCCAAGATGGGTGTCGAGTTCGGCATCCCTGTGCACGTCGACGCGTGCCTCGGTGGGTTCGTCATCGCCTTCATGGAGAAGGCTGGGCTGGAGCTGGACGAGAAGTTCGACTTCCGCGTGCCTGGGGTGACCTCCATCTCGTGCGACACCCACAAGTACGGTTTCGCGCCGAAGGGCAGCAGCGTCATCCTGTACAAGACGACGCACATCCGCAAGTTCCAGATGCACTCCCAGCCCAACTGGCCCGGTGGCATCTACGCCTCGCCCACCATCGCAGGGTCGCGTGTGGGCAACGTGGTGGCGGGCACGTGGGCTGCGATGGTGTACCACGGTGAGGAGGGCTACGTCAACGAGGCGCGTAGCATCGTGCTGGCGAACCGCTTCATCACTGAGGAGCTGCGCAAGATCCCCGGTGTGGTCGTGATGGGCAAGCCGATGGGGAGCGTCGTCGCCTTCAAGTCGAACGACTTCGACATCTACCGCCTGCTGTCCATCCTGTGCGACAAGCACTGGGACATCAACGCCCTGCAGTACCCCTCGGCACTGCACCTCTGCTGCACGAAGCTGCACGCGCTCAACGACATGGAGCACGCAAAGCGCTTCGTGGCGGATGTCAAGGAGGCTGCTGAGGAGCTGATGAAGAACCCCACGGGTGAGGCCACCGGGGGGGCTGCCCTGTACGGCACCAGCCAGGCCATTCCCGACCGCACCATCATCTCTGATGTCGCGAAGACGTACTTCGACGCCTACTACAAGTGCAGCGTATGTAATGAATAGACAGCAGTCTACTGATGCGAGGTGGGTGGGAGTGGGGGGGGGTGTATAGGGGGAGTTGTGTCTGTGCCACAGTGGCGCCCACAGCACTGCAATGTGGCAAGATTTACGTGTGAATGTGTGTGTTCCCCCCCCCCCCCCCTCTGTTTTTTCCAGAACAAAACAAAGGGCGCGAAAGCACAAAATATGTGCATCAACTATGCCACTCAGTAACCACTGAGGATGGCCCGAAAGACTGCTGCTGCATTTTGAGAAAACACGCGCTGCCCCCACCCCCTGTTGCCACGCATCCAACACACAGAAGCCCGCTGACGAGTAGACAGATATGATGCCAGTCACGGTGAGCTCGGTACAGCACATGCACCGATGAGCTCAGCGAGAGCGGGTGGCAGTCGTGCCCCGCCGTGGTCTCTGCTCTTATCATATCCCGATACCCTCCACCCCCCAGATCTCCCTCCAAATAAACGAAAACCATCGTATCCGAGGTTGCTCGGTGCGATTATCTCAAGTATCTCTGCAATTGTTCCCATCCCCCACCCCGCCCTACCTCTCGCAATTGACGAAAGAACGATGGAAAATATGCAACAGGGCCATGGCCAGAGGGGGTGGTAGTGGCGGCGGTGGTGTGTTCGCACAAACAACGCCACTTCAGAAATTGACATTTATTGGCAGTGTTGGAGGGGCGAGGGGGGCTGGGGTTTGACATCAAAAACAAAGTCTCTCGATATTTTTGTTTTGGGACAGTTTGATGGGGAGCAGAAGAAGGATGTCAAGAGTATCCCGCCCCGTCCCCCCCATCGCCTTCCCTCCCCCGCCATTATCCTGTCTGTGTGTTCCGCGCGATCAACGGAAGCAGCCCTTTAGCCATTCTCTCGATTTAGCTTTTTCGTACGCACGAACATCGGACCCTCCAAACCCACCGCAGCTGTTGCATTTTTCAAAAAAATATATAACTGAATCCATCTTATTGCCGTGGCCCATACCATCCGATCTTATTCAGTTTCAGCTGTCCATTCATCCCCCCCCCCCCCCTCCAAATCCCCATCACTTGAACCCCAATGTGCAATGCGAGTGTGTGTCGTTTTCACGGTGGGATCTTGTAAATTTTACATGTAAAAATACCGATTTTTACATGTATTATACATGTATAATACTTGCATGTCAACTATTATACATGTATAATACATGTATATGCCTGAAATATACATGTAAAATACATGTATATCAAGCAAAAACACATGTATAATAGTTGCATGTCAACTATTATACATGTATTTTTACTTGATATACATGTATTTTACATGTATATTTCATGCATTTACATGTATTTTACATGTATAATACTTGTCATGCAAGTATTATACATGTAAAATACTTGCACGACAAGTAAAATACATGTATAATACTTGCATGACAAGTATTATACATGTAAAATACATGTAAATGCATGAAATATACATGTAAAATACATGTATATCAAGTAAAAATACATGTATAATAGTTGACATGCAACTATTATACATGTATTTTTACTTGATATACATGTATTTTACATGTATATTTCAGGCATATACATGTATTATACATGTATAATAGTTGACATGCAAGTATTATACATGTATAATACATGTAAAAATCAGTATTTTTACATGTAAAATTTACAAGATCCCACCGTGTTCACTTGCCCACCCCCCCCCCCCTTACATTCCCCGAGGTCTCCACACCAAAGGAGCGACGTAACGGCCCAAGGGTTCTCGGGTCATGTATTTTGCCAGATACTCCCGGGGGGGACGTATCCCTCACGGCGCTGAAGTAACCACTGTTACAAGTGGTTTTACAAGTGGTTTACATGTAAATTTTTTTACATGTAAATTTACAAGTGGCACTTGTAAAATTACATGTGCCACTTGTAAATTTTACAAGTGGTACATGTAAATGACATGTGCCACTTGTCATTTACGAGCTTTCCTGAACACTGGCGAGCCGTGTTGTTCCATTTGTTTATCCCCCGCGACCCCAGACCAGCACATGCCCTGCTGCACACACACACCCTCACTTACAAAAGGACCTTTGCACCTCCAACATGAGCAAGAGAACGGCCACCACAACACCGACGCGCAACAGCAAGCGGACGAAGAGCGGGGATCTGGGGAAGGAGGATGAGCGGCATGAAAGCCAGCTGCAGCAGCTTGTGGCCGTGTACACCACCAGGAAGACGGGGGAGGTGTTTAAACACTCGGTGTTGAAGGAGATGGTGCAGAAGGTGCTGGTGACCACCATCCCCCCCAAGAGTGGAGTGATAACAAAGGTGCTGAAACGCAAATACGATGCACTGGCTTCCTACAAGTCACTGAAGGATGTTTCCGGCGACCTGTACACGGTTCGGATCGAAGGAAACCGTAATATGGCCATCCACGGCATCGCGCTGAAGCCCTTCCCCACGCCAACGCAGAAGAAGTCGGAGGGTTTCGCGCGCCTCAAGCTGGTGGTGAAGGACCTGGACAGCACGGATATGGTCAAGATGTACAAGGCATCGGCACAAGCCTCCACATCCGAGACGCGTCCGAAGAATAAGGCAGTGGCGGCGGTGGCGGCGATGCAGCACGTCGTTGTGGGCGTGCACGACCAGGAGACCGGGCGCTACTATAGCGTCATCGTCGAGAATGGCTTCACCAAGCTGGTGACGGCGACGCTGGAAGGGGTGCAGGTCGCCTACACCTTCTACAGGGACCGTCCTTCGGACCAGTGTGAGCCAGGTGAATACAGCGGCTCGCTCGTTGTGCCGCCTCCGCATTTTGTGGATTCAAGCAGAAATCTGCAGGTCACGGTGCTGAGTGGGCTGACACGGATTGACGTGCCGATCACACCCCCTCCGACAAAGCAGGCCGCAACGACGGTCGGGTTCATACCCCCTCCTCGTAAAGCATGAAGCTCCCCTCCGGCTGATGACGCCCTCTCTGCTAGGGAACATGCGGGGGTGCCTCGAGTTTCTGCTTAGGGCTTTCCCCATCCGCTCGGGTCGCCCCCCACCAACAGTCATGGTCACGGGTGATGGCTACACACCCGGTAGCCTTCAAGGAAAGAGCAGGCAGCGACTGGCAATCGCATTGACGGACGGGATCACCGCGTCCCGCTTTCTGACAGTGTGTGACCGCCACAAGCCCCTGTTCTACGAATGGTGGATGCTCCATGCCTTGGGGCAGATTGTGGCAGTTCAGAAGGGGATCTTCACGAAGGGGCCTTGCTCCTTTTCCATCACCCAGTTCCGGCTTGGGGGTGACCACTTAGAGTTGTGGTCACTCTTCAAAGGTGTAGGTGGGACAGGGCATCGTTCTGCCTTCTGCCTTACAGGAATCGACGAGCGTTTGGAGTACCTGCATGACTGCCACCGCTGTAGTATCCAAGAGATGGATGCCGCAGGATTCACTTGTAGCATCGCTTCAAAATTCTCGAATCCTGTCTACACCGTGACGCCCCCCCTTCACGACACGAAAGGTGTCATGCGCCTCATTCTACATACGCTTCCGGGATCAAAAGTGGTGGAGGAAACCATCCTTGGAAAAGTGGGAAAAAATTTCACTGGGAAGCACGCAAGAGAGATACTCGCTGCTTTGAAGGCCATCACCGTGGGGAATCAGCGGACATTGTGCTGCGCAATGCAATCACTGATCTTCTTCCGCTACCAAGACATACCAGTGCGATACTTCTCAACAGGTTCCTGCCGCAAAGAGTTTCTATTCGCTGTGATCAGCTATCATGTGCTGATCTTCTTGTTGGAGTGGGCAAATCCCGGGATCACTCGCTCGGCATATGCTCATTCTCTCGAACACTGGTTTGATGAGCAGGATGCGCACAGGGTCACCGTCTCCGACGAGCTCTTCGAACAGGGCAACGGTGAGCGCAAGAGGTGGACACGTGGGGGATCCCCGCAGACGATGGAGCGTGATCTGCAGATCTATGAACTGAAACAGAAACACTTGACGGATGAAAATACCGTGCGCAAAGTGCCTCCACTGACTCCTACCATCGGCGAGCGGCCCCAAATTTTATCTTACGATTCCATGCGCCTGTGCAGGTGTGTGATCACTCACAATGATACGTGGCTCAAGGCTGCTCGTCAATTGGTGGTCCGCTTGGACAAACTTGGCCTCGGGTCACATGTGCGCCGCAGAGATGGTCACGGACAAACATTTCAGGCAGAACCCGGCAACAACGGCGATGTTTTCCTGGTTTGCATCTGTGACGAAGAACCCTGGGAGGTGACGAAGGTGACGCCCCCTGCACAAGGAACCACCGACGGGAGGAGGCTGGTGATGGCGGCAACCTTGCGAGTGACGGCAATAGCGGCGAGGCTGGTGATGATGATGATGATGATGGCGGCGAGACATCCGCCACAGAAGAGTATAGCTGCGTTGTTTGCCCTGACAAGAGCTTCGCGCGGGTTTACGGGCTCTACGCCCACTACGACGGACAGCACCGGCCGAGGGCGCAGTGTGAATGTCGAGTGTCTTGCCCCTTGTGTGAGAAAACGGTGGTCAGAAGTGGACTTAGCCAACACGCCCTCTACGTCCACCAGGATGAGCTGGACATCACGACCTGCCCTGTGTGTCTGCAGGAGTTTGCTTCACAAGAACTGAGGGATAGGCACATGTCGGACGAACACCCTGCAGTCTGAAAAAATGAGACTCGTCGTCGGCACAAAATACAATCAGTCCACTCGATCCGATCTCGACAGCTGTTGCATTGCACTCCCACCGTTTGCTGGTCATTTCTCCCCCCTCCTTGCCACTCCGCTTGCCAAAAAACCCCCCATCACAGTGTAGAGTATGAAGGAAACCGCGGAAATGACAAGTGGCACATGTCATTTACATGTAAAATTACAAGTACCACTTGTAAAAGTTACAAGTGGCACTTGTAATTTTACAAGTGGTACTTGTAATTTTACAAGTGGCACTTGTAATCATTTTTCACTTGTAATTTTACATGTAAAACCACTTGTAATGTAATTTACTTCAGCGCCGTGCTTCCATCCGATTCGCCCCCCCCCCCTCCCTCCCCCCCCTCTCCTCCCCCGTTTTTTTTGGCGAAAAGAACATGTCCGATTGTACCTCGTTATCTTAATGGTCTGTGTTGCTACCCCCCCCCCCCCCTACCCTCTGCCCCCTCAACTGCAGAAGAATGCGGGTTTGCATTGCAGGGGAGGGTGGGGAAGGGGGTCTAAAGTGTTCTGTTTTTTTTGGAGGGAAGGGTGATTGTTGATTTACTTCGGCGGAACTAAGGAAAAAGGCGGGGCTGGCGGGGAGGGGGTGTGCGTGCCACGCCCTTCATCTTTTTGTTGTTGTTTCGCGAGTGTTTGTCAGTCCGGCGTGGCCAAAAAAAAATCGGGAAAATTGTTTTTTTTCCCCGCCGGGCGGAGCCTTGCGAACACTTCACACTGTGGGGAGAGAAGTGTTCAACGTTTCGAAGAAAACACCAACTCAACTGTCGTCGCTCCCCGGATGGGGTGTAGATGAGCATAACAAAAGCAATTAACTGCCGTCGACCCCCCCCCCCTCTCTTGCGATTCACCCGGGTTGCATTAGTTTGCTGGGGCCAACTCGGCTGGTCTTCCAGCGGAATTTCCCACACACACACACCCTTCTCTCTCTACCCACCACTGCCCCAAAATACCAGAGGGGGTCTTCGCTACGGGGTGATCGTCAGTGCATTTTGGTGCATTTCCTGTTGAATTGGCTGAAAACTGACGAAGTTTGTCGAAGTTTGTCGACCAGCGAAGGCCCCCAGAAATGAGTCACCCTTCACAGCTTTGGCGTGTCAAAACCTGCACAGGCTTTGACCCAGATGGGCCTTTTTTCGCGATGCGGTGACATACAAAGTGCAAGGAATCAAAGGGGTGGGGGTGGGTGGGTGGGTGGGTGGGTGGATTTTATTTTCCCTTGATGTCTTTCTTTTTTGCTTGCCCTGTTCTCTTTCCCCCCCCCCCCCCCTTTTTGGTGGCTTTGCCGTATGCTTCTCAACACGTGAACTCCCACGAGAGAACAAGAAATACGACGACTGCAATGTCCCCCACCCCCCACCAGCCCAAATTGCACCGACCTCGGCAGAGCTGCAGCTAGCTCACAGCGCCTCGGGTCTTGATCTGGTCGGGTGTGTTTCAAGTACTCCTTTTATTGCCTCAACACTCGTGGAATGACCCCCACAATTGTGATGGTGTGTGATGTGTGCTGTGTGTTGTGTCCCTTTGTTTCTGCAGATACTCGTGTTGTATATCCAAACCCCCCCACCCCCCACCCCCCCCCCACTACCGCCGTGTTTCCCTTTTCTGTGATACGTTATTTTTTTCTGCAAACAAACATTATTTTGTACGGTTTCCGTGTGTGCATCCGTGTGCCCCATACACCCTTCCATTCAACCTTGCCTCCCCCCCCACCCCCCCCCCCCCCACCCCCCACCTTCCCATCATCATTTTTTCCTTCGCTGGGCAAGCAGAAGAGATCATCCGAAAAAAATACAATCCCCCCTCTCCCCCGCCCCCTGTAAAGGAAACAGCAACATCACCACCGCCACCGCCCTCTTGTCCCGGAGGCTTGCAGCAACGGGTCCTCAAAACCCTCAAACCCCCCCCCCCCTTCCTCTTTCGCCCCTTCCCTTATCTTCCTTCCTGCCTGCTGCCGACGATCATGTGTAGGGCCCGTTCCCCTATTCACCGGCACGCAGAGTCTCTTTTAGTGGTTCTCAGTGGCATATCAGGGAATTGTCTTTCATTTTATGTATTCCGAGTTTTCGAAGAGCGCCGGTACATTAAAAGCCGTTGCTTCCCCCCCGACCCCCTCACCTCCCCCACACACCCTCTCTCTTGTGTGGTTCGCCCGGCTGCAATTTGGTTTCCGTCGCTGTCTGAAGGCTGCTCGCAGTGGAGACGATGTGCATGTGTGTCGCCCTGCCCACTCCCTCTTTCGGGATTGGCAGCACCGCTAAATAGCCCGACAGGGATTGAGCAAGAAATAAATACCCGCCACGTGTGACATGTGTGTGTATAGCTCGGCCTGATGGGAGCAGAACGAGGCAAGGGGCGGGCTGACGACACAGCAAGACATGCATCGCCCCTCGCCGGGAGAGAGAGAGAGAGGGGGGAAATACAAATAAACCTTGGCAGCATTGTGCCGGCCACAATGTGTTGTCGTCCCGCCCGTCAGGCTGGAGGCCGTCGCTACCGATTGTTATACAACGCTGCCCATTCGCCACCCTTGCCCCTACGCACATCTGGCTGGGAGGGGGGAGGGGGCAGCCATCTGGTAAGTCGCCTCAGCTGCATTGAAGTCAAGGCGGGGTGTGTGTGTGTGGTGGTGGGGTGTGGTGTGGTGCGGTGTGGGCGCATCTCGTTCCCTTGCAACGATGCGGGAGTGGTCTGGCACTTTCCGGGCGCTTTGAGCATCTTTGGAGGGGCGAGGCGTTCTTTCTTTTCCAGTTGAAATCACACATGGACACCAGGCCCTGCGCGTGACGGGGGGAGGGCGGGAGGGCGGGAGGCGAGGGTGGTGGGGAAGTGATAGCGGCACCTTGTCTCCCCTCCCCTCCCCTCCGCCCCTTCCCCTTCCCCCCCCCACCTACCCCCTACCCCCAAGAGCATGCACCAAGCAAAGCCGACAACGTCCCTCCCCACCCCCACCCCCACCCCCCCACGGCTCCAACAACTACAGGCGTGTTTATTTTTCTCAGAAGAAGAATTGCATTTTCTCCGCCCCCCCTCCCCCCCTCCCTCCTCCCGTTGTCTCGGTCGCAAGAAGGTGCTGGGCGACTTACTTTTCCATTCACTCTCTCGACGATCAAACCCCACCCTCCCGCCCCTCCTCCCGTTGTCTTGGTTTTCGTTTGCAGTGTGTTGCAATCCCCCACTACCCCCCCCCCCCCCCCCACACCCCCCGGGAAGGTTGTGGGTTTGGCAAGGGGTGCCCCGCCCCTCTCTGGGCAGTCGCAACAACCACCCTCCCCCTCCCCCTCCCCCACCCCACCCCACCCCACCCCACCCCCCTCCTCGTTGCACCTTCCTGTCTCCTCCGGAGGGAAGAAGCCAAAACGGTTGAGCTAAACGGCCCCACCCGCCCCAACTGGGGCAATGCCGGGCTATATATCGTCGAGCGGTTTGGCTTCAGGAATCAATGGGGCGGGCAAAGTTCGACACGTCTCATTGGGGTGGAGGAGGGCAGAGGTGGCAGGCACACCACGCCCGCCAGACTCACGGAAGATGCCATGGCCCGCAAAGGATCAACCCGCTCAGAAGGTGGTCACCACACCCACATCCATGCTTCACATCAGCGCGTATGAATCCTGGTCTCTCCCCTTGCGGAAGAACGGAGGGGGTGGTGCAGCGTTGTGGCGTGCCTTCAGCAGAGAAGAATGCAGAAGGGAATCGTTCAAAACAATAGTCTACTTAGTTTCAAAGAGAATACAAAACAGAACTCCCGCCGACCCCGTGCCGGGAGGGGGAGTAGGGGGGGGAGCGGGAAGGGCGTTTCGTCTCGGACAACACATCGGGTATGCCCGATGATTCAAAGATGGCCTGCTTCTCCCAACGCGCCCAACCACCGATGTCCCCCTGCCCCACCCGCCCCCCCCTCCCCCCGTTGGTGCTGAGGCGTGCAGGATGGCAAATCAGGAATTCTGCTGCTGCTGAGATCCAGCCTATTGTTTGTTGCGTTGTTGGGAATCAATGAAGAAGCAGTGCCACCCTGCGGGTTGTGGGGTTTCCCCGTCAGCACCTGCATCGCTCCGAACGAGGAGCAGCGCAATGACCCCACACCGCACACACGCCGCTGCGCCTCCTGCGCGTGACAAATCCGATTGTCTCGTGTCCAGCAGGGTGTGCCTTGGCTCGGATGCCGCACCGGGGGAGACTTCCGTGGGTGCCACTTCGAGATGTGCTGCCGTTGATCCCCATCCCCACCGCCACACACTGCACACACCGCCACACCCTCCCTCACGAAGCCCCCAGAAAGGGATCACGGAGACCACGCTTGGGTTGTTGTGTCGACAGTTCCAAGAGCAACTCAATCGCAATAAAAACAGACTCAAACCAACAGAGAGGAGGAGGTGGTCCCAGCCCCCGTCCCAACAGATCAGGCTGAGTTGAAGAGTAGAGGATGCACTGGTCTTTGCACACCCACACCCACACACACACAAACCCCACCCGTGACACCACCAGGGTTTAGCTAGCCCTGGTCCGATTATCCCCGGTTCTTCGCTGAAGAGACGCGGCCGGGGGGAGGGGTACGAAGAGTACGCGTCGAAACCGGTGTCACGTCGTGTTGGGGAATCCTTCGGGAGTGCGATACTGAAGGGGAGGTGCTACTGCCCGTGCAGGGCGACACCGCCTTAAAACTTGATAACCACACACAAACCCTCAAAATCCCCCAGGCCTGATGAGCAAACCCCCCTGCCCCATGTTGTGATTTCCTTTCTACCTTGCACAAAACATCCCATTTGCCCCTTTTCTTCCTTCGAAAGTGTTGTGACTACCCCCCCTTCCCCACCCCTCGGGAGTGCCACTCCTCTGGTGGTTAAAAGTGACCCGCCGTTGTGCCTTCGGCATCTGTTGCGTGTGCCGTCGTATGCTTCCTATGCACTAGTTATAGCTATCCGGGGGCGGTCTGCTGTCGCACCAGTGGGCTGCCCCACCTCTGCACCCTCGGTTTTTAAGATGTTCGCCACAGCGGAGAATGATCCCCTTCTCTGTGGCGATCGAGCCAAGCTGGACGAGGTTCGCCTTCGGGCGAAGGTCATGTGGGCGGACAAAAGGTGCCTGCTCCTGAGACTCATCAGCAACCTGTTTCTTCCTTCAAGTCCTCAAGACTCTTGAAGCGGCCTGACTATTTAGTGTCTTTGTCGCAGCAAGGGGGCGATATATACCGCCTTTTTATTGATTTCACGTGTCAGTGTTCAGGGTATAAGATAGACTTTTTTTCTGGCGCCGTTTTCCGGTTTTTCTGGTTTTGAAAATTTTTCGCGCGCGCCTTCGGCGCGCGCGACCCGCGCAAACCCTCCCAGAGTCTGAGAAGGCCCGGTGCCTGCGCGCGTCCTGTCGTACTGAGGCTGCTTGGTGGGGCAGGCGCAGCAGCTGCTTTGAAAGTTTGGACTCTCGACCAAAAAACCGGTCTGGTGCAATGCTTTTACACAGGGGGGTCTGGGGGGCGGAGCCCCCCAGCCGCCGGAGGCCACGGTAGTGAACATCTGTTCACTACAGTCTGGATTCGCTTGTAAGTAGGAAGGCTTCGCTGTATCGCAGCCCGGCCAGCAGGAGATCACTGGTCCTTGAGGGTTCAACCTTCAGGGTGGAGGAGGACGGGGGAGCGACCACTCGTGACAGGTGTGCGTTGTGGGTGGAGTGGGTGCACGACAGAATGGCCAAAGGGTCCACGAGATCTCTGCACACATTCCGTTATCGAGGAGATGGGCACCTAGCTGTGACGACAGGCAACAAACAAATCTCATCTGTTAGTTGCCCCCAATAGGCTTGGCGACCTTCAAGACTGCTTGAAAGTCGTTCGTGTTCTCGTCTCAGCCCTCCAGACTGCAGTCTTAGACTCCCTCTTAGACATGGTGGCTGGAGTCCACCATGTGTGCACCTTCAAAACAGAAGAGACCTGCATGACGAGGTCACCACCCACCGGGCCATCCGCTAGGTCCATTTTTCTTCTCCGCTTCTCTGCCTTCTTTGGACTATTTGAGCTCTGTGCGGATCACGATGGGGTCACTTTCTATTTTTTTATGGCGTTTTTTCTGACTGTTTTACTGTCCCAAAGTCACAAGAAAAACCGCCAAAAATGAGACCGACCTTTTTTTTTTTTCCAGAAAACCGGGAACCGGGAAACCCTGGTTTTGAAAACCGGAAAACCAGACCTATCTTATCCCCTGGTCAGTGTTTGACTTTTTCGCAACTTCATTACTTCCTTTTCTCCCTCTCCAACCCCACCCGTGACACCACCAGGGTTTAGCTAGCCCTGGTCCGATTATCCCCGGTTCTTCGCTGAAGAGACGCGGCCGGGGGGAGGGGTACGAAGAGTACGCGTCGAAACCGGTGTCACGCCGTGTTGGGGAATCCTTCGGGAGTGCGATACTGAAGGGGAGGTGCCACTGCCCGTGCAGGGCGACACCGCCTTAAAACTTTATAACCCCACACACACACACCACACAGACAGAGTTGACACCTGCAGGGTCAGCGGTGTGGAGGAAGATGTCAACGACAGCGGGGTCGGGTGTGCAGGCTGCGAAGGCTTTGGCGTCTCCAGCCACAACCACGAAGACAACCACAACAACAACCGCAACCGCAACCACAACCACAGCAGATGCTGCCCCAACCACAACAACGACCACAACCGTGACCACAACTATAACGACAACCACACCCGCAACCACAAACGCAGCAGATGCTGTGAAGACGGCGTGGGAGGCGGTGGAGCAGCTGCACGCACAGGTGGAGAGCAGGGTGGGTGATGGCGGGGAGGCAGTGGAGGTGGAGAGGAAGCTGGAGGCGGCGCTTGGGGAGTGGCACGACGCACTGTGCCACAGCGTGATTGCTGCGATGAACAAGTGCCTGGAGCGGAGGAAGGGGCGGGGCGTCGCCGTCGGGGAATGTGCATCACTGGCGTTGGGGGCGCGGAAAGAACTGGAGAAGGCGGCGAAGGAGTTCAAGCGGGCAGCAGGGTTGGTCACAGCGAGCAAGGGGGTGAGCCGGTTCGGCGACGGGATCCGTGAGATCGACGTGGACCAGGGGTGGAGCGACTTCTTTCAGGGGGCGTCGTACGTAATGCCGCTGCTGGGGACGGTGCAGGCTGCGATGGAGGCGGAGTGCAAGGGGTACGTCATTTGCGGTGCGTGTGGGATTGCGCTGAAGGCGGAGTGCAAGGAGCGGCACGTGGGGAAGTGCGAGAAGCTGGACGAGGCGGGGCGACGTGGCGGTGGGCGGTTCGAGACGATGACTGCGGACTGGGCGGTGCAGCAGGTGGAAGGGAAGGCAGAGCCGTACCTGCGTCTGTACTCGCTGGAGAGCCCGCTGTGCTACGGGGTGAACGCGGCGATGCGCGAGGTGGCCTTCTCGAAGAAGCGGGAGCGCTACGAGCCAATGAAGGGGTTTGCGTATTCCCTGTACCGCGCAATGCTGTCGCAGCCGAAGTACGAGGGGACGGTGTTCCGCGCAATGGACTTCCGTGTGAAGGAGTCGCTGTACTCGGTGGGGGCGGTTGTGACGATGCCGCACCCCACAAGCGCAAGCGAGGATCCGGACGTCGTGAAGGACTTCCTGGGGAAGGGGGAAGGCGGGGACGAGGTGCAGGGCACCATCCTCGTGCTGCGTGTGCGGACGGGGCGCAGCATCGCCCAGTTCAGCCGCTTCCCCGAGGAGAAGGAGGTGCTGATCGCGACAAACACACAGTTCCGTGTGGTGGGGCGGCCTGACGTCGGCGTGATGCGTCTGCTGGAGATGGCGCTGGACACAAGCCTGTGCAACGTCGTGGTGGTGGAGCTGCAGGAAGTCGACTTCGATCACTGGGGCAAGCTCGCTGACATCATGACAGATGTGGAAAGGGTGCGCAACGCCCCGCTGCTCAATACCATCAAGACGAAGGTCAAAAGGGAGGAGAAGCATCAGCCCCATCCGGTGACTCGTTTACTCGTGAAGGTGGGGTACCCACCCAGCACGGAGATGCCTGTTGTGGACGGGAAGACGCTGCTCGAGAGGGCGGTGGAGGTGGAACACAACGAGCAGGTGGTGTCGCTGTGCTGTGCCAACCTGGCACACGCAGGTCGCACGGAGGACCTCAACAAGGCGCTCGAGACAGCGTTGCGCATGAACAAGAGCGGGAGCCACTACAACACCGCGGCAGTGCTGCTGAGCAAGGGTGCGGATGTTGGGTCCCTACCGCAGGAGCTGCACACAGCAGGTGTCGCGATCGTTGCGTGTGCTTGCAAGCGAGCGGTGTTGGACAAGGCAATGTCCGCCCTTGGGGACACGTTCTGGAGGGCGTACGAGCAAGAGGGACCGCGGAAAGGGTGGACTGTGCTGCATGCGGCAGCCGCAAGGAACCGTTCTGACCTGCTGGAGGATGTCCTCCTGTCGGGCAAGCTGCCGCCTGACACGGTGGATGCGTTGGGGCGCACTGCTTGCAGCGTCGCTGCTGCTTCCGGCTGTGTCGACGCTTTGCACATCCTCATCAAGGTCGGAAAAGTAGATGTGAACAAGGCCGACAATGACGGTGCGACGCCGTGTGCCAGGGCTGCTCAGAACGGACACGCCGACACTGTTCGTACACTCATCGCTGAAGGACGTGCTGATGTGAATCAGCCTGCCAACGGCGGTAAGACACCCTGTTTCTTTGCAGCTGAGAAGGGATGCCTTGAATCGCTGCGCATCCTCATCACGGAAGGACATGCTGATGTGAATATAGCCGACAACAAACGTCGGACGCCGTGTCATATGGCAGCTCATGAGGGACATCCTGACACAGTGCGGCTCCTCATCACTGAAGGACATGCTGATGTGAATAAGCCTACCAGCCTCGGTTCCACGCCGTGTTGCGTTGCAGCTCAAAATGGGCACGTTGAAACATTGCGCATCCTCATGACTGAAGGACATGCTGATGCGAATAAAGCCCTCAACGACGGGAGGACTTCGTGTTTCAAGGCCGCTTCGGGGGGACACGCCGACGCATTGCGCATCCTCATCACGGAAGGACATGCTGATGTGAACAAGGCTCACAATGACGGGAGGACTCCGTGTTTCATCGCAGCTCAGGAAGGACATGCCGACGCATTGCGCATCCTCATCACGGACGGACATGCTGATGTGAATACGGCCGACAACGACGGGAGGACTTCGTGTTTCAAGGCCGCTTCGGGGGGACACGCCGACGCATTGCGCATCCTCATCACGGAAGGACATGCTGACGTGAATACGGCATGCGATGACGGGAGGACTCCGTGTTTCATCGCAGCTCAGGAGGGACACGCCGACGCATTGCGCATCCTCATAACGGAAGGACATGCTGATGCGAATGTAGCCGACAACGACGGCGATACGCCGTGTTATATGGGTGCTCGGCGGGGACACTCCGACGTGTTGCGCATCCTCATCACGGAAGGACATGCTGATGTGAAGCAGGCGAACAAGGAAGGCAAAACGCCACTTTCTATTGCACAGCAAGGCGGCCACACAGCTGCAGTTGCCATCTTGTCTGCAGCGATGGAGTGAGTGCCGTCGCACTCTTTGTGCGGAGTCCTCGCATGGCAGCCGGAGGGGGCATCCCCTGTGGCGGGTGTGTCGTATCTCGCGGACCCCACCACACCCACCCCTTTGTATCCCCTGCCAGATCGATGCGTTGTTGCAACACCCCTGGGTGAACCTCTGCTGTGCAATCAGGATTGCGACAATCTGGCGCGTCTCCGTGAGGGCCGTCATGGGGTGGCTGTGCGTGGCAGATTCAAGTCGACAGGAAAAGGCGCCCGGGCTGCCTCCAGCTGAGCCACCCGCAACCCCTGCGATAGGTCTGGCGGAGAACCTCGGCGTGTTTTCCTGCGCTTCCTGCACCCCGCGGAAGAACAGAAGGTGCCACATCGGCGAGAGTGCAGAAGCCACCAATAGAGCCTCGCAAGTGTAGTGACACGTGTGACATGTGAGCACGTGTCATTTCCATGGCATGTCGTGTGCTTCTTCCGTTCCCCGACAAGTGGTGTTGTCATTGTTTTCACGCAGGCAATGAAGTAGACCCATGCAGTCTATCCCTTCCACGGTTCCACCCACGATTGTACCACCATCAACCCACGACTGCCCGATGTTACTTTCCGTCTTATCACCCTGTGCCCCCGAGTGCTCTGTTGTGTTTCGGCGCCAACACACTACACCCTCCCCTGGTGCGCCTCGTCAGGTGTGAGCCAGGATCTGCACAACCTGAGGTGGCGCCCTATGTATATATTGTGTACACTACGACTGTGTGTGCGTGTGTTGCGGGTGTCTCGCTGCCCATGGCCACCCCCTCACAGTATTGTGTTGGGGTGTTGATGTGGTGGAGGTGTGTACGAACATAACAAGCAAGTGGGTCTTGTGTCGATCCTTCTGTTTCGTGGAGGGGCCGCACTCAGCGAAGTCTGCTGCTGCCTCCAGTATTCCCACACAGTGCCACACGCGGCTGTTTCCACAGCCGTGTCGAGCACACCGCCCCCACGCCCTGCCCTGCTGTGCACTCCACTGCCTCACACCCAACCCTGCCCCCAGCTGCTGCGTGCTGCAGTGCCCCACTCTCCCTGCACCTTGCTGTTCGCGACGGAGGGGTGTCTGCTGTTCGGAACTTCTGGAATTCTCGGAAACCCCCTTGGGGGGCAACAGGGAAGGTGTGTGACAACTACGGAGGAAGCAGACAGCTTTGAGCACCGCGTGTGCGCAGAAGACTGGACACCGTGCCTCCACTCGCTCCTGTCAACCTACGCATGTGCTGCCAACCCTACTCCTAGGGTGTGTGGTGCAAATCCCCACGGACCCAGGTCAGCCACCCCCAACCAACGCCCCTCATGTTGACACACCTCGCGACACCCTACCTTCCTGCAACAGGTTCTGGTCTGTCTTGCACGGGATTCGGGCTGGATCTGATTGCTTGGGGGGATAGCTGCACGGGGGGGCGCGGGGGCGGGCTGTGCGTGTCTTGCGCCCTCATTTTTTTTGCCCCAAACGGCGAGCGAAGGGGGGGGGGGGGGTCGGAACGAGGCGTGAGGCAAGGAGGGGCAGAGCTGCAAGGCACCCTGACACCCCGACAGCTGCCCCTACCTCCCACACCCCCCCCCCCCTCGATGTCACACGGCAAGGCGAAGGGCAGCATCCTGAGCAACATGGCAACGTCCACTGTGTGCCCGTCTCGGAGTATC
The DNA here is from genome assembly GCA_963210315.1 of Rhynchopus euleeides. Classification (NCBI taxonomy): domain Eukaryota; phylum Euglenozoa; class Diplonemea; order Diplonemida; family Diplonemidae; genus Rhynchopus; species Rhynchopus euleeides. Next base: position 1,578,750 of record OY723239.1, read on the forward strand.
CCAGACCTGACACGCATGGGGTGCAAGGCAGTGCCTGTGGGGACATCGCCAGTTCCCATCTACCGGCTTAAAGGGTGTGGTGCTCGGGATTCTTGGATTGGCGCGTCTGCCCGGCCCACAGGCGTCCCGACGGGCTACTGGCGTGACGCCCTTGGCAAGAGCGAGCGGCGTGGGAAATACGGAGCGCGAAAAGCTGGGATTCCCCGTGGGATGGACGACGATTACGCCAGGGCAAGCACCTCCTGCCATGTGCCCCAGGCACCTGAGGCGTCGCATCTGCGCAGAAGCATGCTGCCGTGCCTGCGCTCGCACACACGGCATGCAGTGTCTGCAGGTGTTGCGGAGCGCGCAGATGCTTTAGAAAAAGAGTATCTCACGTCGCTGACGTCGTCCGAGCTGCGCAAGGCAGGGCTGCTCAGCTACACTGCGAGGTAGGTAGAGCACAGCATGTGGGGCACAGCCACACAGCAAAGGTTCTGGCTTTGGTGGTGGATGGAGGGGGATGGGGAGGGGGGGTGGAAGGTGTCTTTTCGCTGATCTTCGTCAAGATCTTTTGGGGGGGGATGAGGGGTTGGGGGGTGGGGGTGGGGGGTGGTGGGGTATTTTTTTCCAAAAGAAGCAAAGGTTGTGTGGGTGCCCCCTCCGCAGTACTCCCCCCTCTTATCCCACTTATCTGCGTTTCTCGGGCGGATTACCCGAGGCCACCCAATGGGTTGAATATGCAAAGCGGCAACCAGGATCTCAGAAGGCTGTGCCACAGTCACCATGCACCCTCCTAATGTCCAATTCCCCATGGGGCTTGTTGCCACAACCCCGTGGGCTGGGCATGCGAGGCCAGGTTGGCGGTGCGGTTGGGTGGCGAGCCCAAAGCGATTTACGCAAAAGAAATAATCCGCACGCCACTTTCCCATGCTGACGCCGTGCCGTGGTGGTGTGCTGTGGTGAGGGGTCCAGACATGCCCAGCGTTCCCGCTGAGGCTTGCTGGTGCCTCCACAGCCCTCCGCTGACTAGCAAGGGGGCATATCCACAGAATGCCTGGTGCCCTTCGGGCTGTCCTGTCCGCTGATCTATAGTGGTTGGTGCTGTGCCGTGCCGTGTCCGGGTGTTGTGTTTGAGGGGAGGCTGCCACGCGAACTGCGCGCACCAAACGTGAACTTGGCTCAAGAGGGGGGGAGAAAGAGAGAGAGAGGGGGGGGGGGGGTTAGGGGGGGTCAAATGCCACCCTTTTACGTGGACAAACACGATTTTTCAAAAAACCGGCGCAGAGGCCCCAAAGCCCCCGTAAACCCTCCAAACCCCCCCAGATCGGTCCGGAAACCCATCGAACCCCACTTTTCCACCATTCCGGGCACCTCAGGTGCCCGAATTGGGGTACCTAAATTTTGTGCCACCGTTTGGTACCGTACAGTGCCACTGTGTGGGAGGTTGGAAAAGAAAATGCCCCAACACACCACATCTGAGGGTTGCAATGCATGTTGCTTGCCAACCACGTCATCCGGTGGGTGTCAGGCGCTATGTAGGTGGCATTAGCCAGGTCTTCGATGTGTTCTGGCTTGTATATATACCTCCCTGCCACCATGCACCGGGAGGCTGCCTGTAGGTACGGAACAGTCCAGATGGTCGTGTGATTCCTGTGCAGCAGTGCTCCACAACCGGGATGTGTTGACAACGACTGTTGCAACACGAGCTGTACATTCCGGGAACACATGAAGTGCGCTGTCGTGGTACCCATTGTGCCAGAATTGGTAGTTGCTGCGGTCTACTTTGCCTGGCCCAAGAGCACTGGTACTGAACGGTGCAATATGCGTGGCGAGGTGAATACAACGGAAGCGCGCAAAGTCAATACAGCTCTCGGATGGCGGGTGGTGGTGCCACTAGTGTGTGACGTTCACTCGAGGATACAACGCATCACAATGAATCAGCAACCGTGGACCGAGTACAATACGCTCTCTGTGGCTGGTGTGGGGGACAAAGGCAGTGCCTGTGCCGCAGGCAGGGAGGTATATATACAAGCCAGAACACATCGAAGACCTGGCTAATGCCACCTACATAGCGCCTGACACCCACCGGATGACGTGGTTGGCAAGCAACATGCATTGCAACCCTCAGATGTGGTGTGTTGGGGCATTTTCTTTTCCAACCTCCCACACAGTGGCACTGTACGGTACCAAACGGTGGCACAAAATTTAGGTACCCCAATTCGGGCACCTGAGGTGCCCGGAATGGTGGAAAAGTGGGGTTCGATGGGTTTCCGGACCGATCTGGGGGGGTTTGGAGGGTTTACGGGGGCTTTGGGGCCTCTGCGCCGGTTTTTTGAAAAATCGTGTTTGTCACCCCCATTTGACCCCCCCTAGGGGGGGGGGGGGGTGGTGGAGTGGTATAGCGTGACCGGATCTCACGTTGTGTGCTCGGTGTGTCCGGAACTACAAAGCGGGAGAGGAGAGGTGGGGTGGGTGGGGTGGGGGTGGGGAGTTGAGTGGTGCAGGTGGTGTTTTGAACGATTTGAACGATTTTTGGCCGTGTTTGTCGCGTCCCCGGTGAGGGGGGGGGAGGCGCTGTTTCGTGTTCTCCTTGCCGCACGGAGGCATTGCCTTACGTCGCCTCTTCCCCCTTTCCTTTATTGGCGGGTTAGTCTGACTCAGAGGGCGGGACCGTGATATGCACAGTGACGACTCTCCCTTTGTGTATGCCTCCGCCTGGGATTGAACCAGGGACCTTCAGATCTTCAGTCTGACGCTCTCCCAACTGAGCTAAAGAGGCTGGTGACGAGAGTGGGGTTTTCGTGACAGGGATACCCACACTTGCACCAAAGTAACGAAGGAAATCGGGGGACTGAAGCTCAAGATTATTTTAGCACCTTCATGCCACTTCACAGGGTCTACAGCAAGGCCTTGAGACAGCAAGCGTGCAACAAAAAGTAGCCCGGAACTGTTCTCCCACAGTTGCTGGGCAGGGTGTCTATAATAAAGCGAAATGAGACTCATCATTGGGGGCCCTCGCTGCGAGTCACTGTGAGTCACGAGTCGTCAGTTTTCAGCCAAGCATGGCTGACTTCTCACTTTTTCTCACTCAGTCACACTTGGTAGCGAGGGCCCCCCATTGAGTACAATTTTATTTGTCCCTCACACCAGCCCCCCTCCGCACGCAAACTGTACATACTATACAGCAACAAGCATATGATGGCCGGACCCCCCTTTTCCCCCCTCCCCCCCCCCCCCCCCTCTCCCTCTCTCCTTTGCATCATCCGACCGAGCCAAGATCCCCCACCCACCCCCACCCCCACCCCACCCTTCTCCCCCCGTTTCCAAAATATAACGCAGACACACACACACCAGCCCCCCCCACTCCCACCCCCACCCCCTCCCCCACCACCCCAGCCATGCCTGGGGACAGCGAAGCCTTCAGTGCCCAGCATGATGATGTCGAGATGGGGCCCAACCCACCCACCGACACGCCCGGAGGTGTCTCCCCGACGGAGGGGGCAATGGACAGAGCACCGGCAGGAGCCGAGGCAGGGGCAGGCGCGGCAGCAGCAGACCGCCCCATCCAGGAGGGGGAACCCGGCGCCGGGTTGATCCCGCCACCCGCGGTGCCTCCCCCCGACCCCGCCGCCGCTTCTGGCGGCGCCAGCCTCGAGCCGCACTCCCCAGATGACCCCTCCGGGGCAGCTGACCCCGCACACACCACCCACACTCCGCAACACCCCCTCCTCGCGAGCAGCGCCGAGGAGAGCAGCTCCACCGCAGTGCCCCTCGGCACTGTGGTGCACGGGGGTGACAATCCACAGCCAGGCGAGTGTGTCCCAGGCATACCCCTCCGGTTTGGAGCGGTGCCTGCTCGCGGCACCCCGTCTGATGGCACCGTGGTGCAAGGTTATGCGGCACTGGGTGGTGGTGGTGGTGGCGGTGGCGGTGGTGGGGGTGATGAGGGAGTTGCCCCTTTAGACCACTACGCCCTGGGCATCGACGATACGTCCGTCCTCCTCCTCCGGGAGATCACCCTGATGCTGGCCTACAAAGCGCGCAGGGCTGCCGTTATCGACATGATACTCGCCATTACCCTCATCCCCTTCGACATGAGCCTCATCCCGCCCCTTCTGGTGCTCCCACTAATGGCCTGCCATGGCGTCGCAATCCACTGCCCCGCGTACATCTACCCTCACCTCCTCTTCCTCCCCCTGATGGCCTACCTGAGAGCCAGCGTGGCTATGGGTGGGTCATCCCCCGTCTTCATAATGATGCACAGCGTCGCGGTGGTGATACACGTTTTCACAGCTCATGCCATGCTACGGTATCTCTTCTGCATTAGAAAGCTGCAGGCAATGGTGGTGCAGTGAAAGGAGTGGTGGTGGCGTGAGGGGGTGGGCTGGTGTTCCGAGCGAGAGACAGAGAGAGGGGGTTTTGTGTGGGGAGTGTGGCATCAGTTTGTTCGCTTGGTGCGGGCCTACGCAATGTGATGTCTGTGTGTGTGTGGCAGGTGGTGTGATCACATTAACAAGAGCAGAGCCTGCTCGGTGCGCTGTGCTACTACAAAAAAGATTCACGTGAGGAGAGTGGGGGCAGCACAGGAGTTCGCTCGGTGCGACCTACACTAAACTAAAAATATGCGTGGTCTACACTCAACAAACACATATCGGCGTGATGCCAGGCACAGTCATGACTCACTCACACACAGCGACGCAGAGCCTAACCCAGCGTTTGCTTGCCCCCCCACGCCACTGGGTGTTGGTACGCTCACCCAGCGAGAGGGAGAGGGGTGTGCCGAAAGGGATTTGCTGTGCTTCAGACTTGTCATTTTCTCTTATCCCTTCTTGAGAGCCGGCCCGCTTGCGATAGACAATAGTAGTAGGGTGTTGTGATACTTTGATACAGTAGGTTCTTCGAAAGTGCAGGTGGCGGCTGACGGGAATGGTGTATTTTCTGGCGGTGTTTCCGGGTTTTTGTGTCAAACGCACCGTGCTCACGGAAGGCGGTCAGAACTAAAAAGGTTGCAGTAGGCTGGTGTTGCTGAAAGTGCTTCGCATGATGTGCGCACGAACTACGCACAAGTACGCACGAACTACGCAATATGGCCTCGTAATGTCACTTTTTTATTTTGTACTGGGGCGGGACCAGTAATTAGCTCAAAAAGGCTGAAAAAATGCCGAAAATTTTCGAATCCCAGTCAGGGACCACTCTGAATCACCCGTATCGTGCAAAGAAACAGGTTTGTTTGCCGAAAAATCACAATGTGTGCCCTCTACAGGCCCCCCTACCCCCCGAGTACTCGGGGGGTAGGGGTGTATGAGGGGGGGGTGGTTTCACCCAATTGGTGTTCCCAGTAAGAGGTGTAAATGGACACCCCATGGCCAAAACGACCCCACTGCGATCCGCACAGATCCCAAACGTTCCAAATAACGGGTTTTTGGAACACCCAAGGAGGGGGTCCCGCTGGGTGGGCTGGTGTGGTTGCCTCTCAGTCACATCCTATGACCAGCCCCTGGGCCAGACCCACGTTTCACGGACGAAGCTTGACAGCTCGACCACAGAAATGATCCCACTACGATCCGCACAGAGTCCAAATAGTCAAAGGAACAGGGTTTTGCAACACCCGAGTAGGGGGCTCCTTTAGGGGGCGTTTTGGTACAATCTCGGCTCTGTAGTGATAAGGGGTTTCGCAGGCAGTGTCCTTAGCCTTCAGCCACTGTCAAGTAAGCCCATTCTATGGCTTGTCTTGAGGGTGCGTTGTCATCTGTTGGTCCCAGGTACAGACAAACAAACGCTGCAGCTGGGCGAGGGCTGCTGATGTGTCTTCCGACGTTCGAGACTTCGGACAACCTAGTTTGGTGAGTCTCGAGCCAGGCTCCTAGGGCCTCCAGAGACAGGTCCTTCCGCAGCAGTCAGAAGGATGACTTACTGCAAACCAGAGGGCCTGGGTGGATATTTGGGCCACATGGAGGCCCCCTACATCAGGAAATGGGCACCACAAGGTCTGGGACGAGGCCGGTGGTAGTGTTGGTGCAGTCTGGGCTCTGTATTGGAGGTAGCGTGTTTCCCACAGGAGAGAATAAAAAAGTGGCATTATTGCTTATGCACAATGTACGCACAAACTACGCAAAACTACGCACGAACTACGCAATTTGGGCCTTTCAGCAACACCAGTAGGAGCAATGTTTTGTTCACCTACACTCCACGCCCCAACGTGCAGGTGACCAGAAGGTTGCACAAACAAAACAAAAGAAACCCGGCAATCCTTTTTTGGGCAAGGGTAGGGAGCGGGGATTAAAGGGTATGCCTGCTAGCAACGCAGGAAGCCTTTTTTTTGCGATGCAGATCACGCAGGACGTGTGCACGACGCGGTGGTCAGAGTGACATCAGGTGACATTTCACCCTGACAAACCATTTTTGCTCTGTCCTGATGTCAGGAGTGTTGCCATAGTGTGTTGCGGTGTCACTTGCCTTGTCGCCTGACATGTCATACGACATACCACATGACATGCCAGGCGCGTCGCGTGTGTGTGGGGGTGTGTGTGTGCTCTCGATCGACACAGACCCCCCGCTGGTTGTTCTCTCCTCTTCCTATTTTGCAGACGCGCGGTAGCCCGCACACATGCCAATCCTTCACCAGGGAAAAACCACGTAGGGGGTCTTCGCTAGCCGGTGCAAAAAAGTGCAGGCTGGTGCAGGGCAAAATGGGCCGAAAATGGGCCAAATCGGAGGCAAAAAAAAGGGCGGGGAGTTGGGTGGCCCCTAGCTGGGAGCACGCATTTGGACCCAAAAAATAATGTCGAGCGGTCCCTGTGCATTGTTCAGCCCTCACAGGACGAGAAGGCACGGCGGGGCCCGTGTCACGGGTAAACATTGAGATCAACCTGTCATCCTGGGCCAAGCCAAGATGGGAGCTGGCCGCCTGGGGCAATGCAGGAGCAACGGCTAGTGCTCGTGCTGGCACGAAGCGGAGCCAGGCAGTGCTGTCCCGAGAACGGGCCGAGCCAGACAGTGCTGTCCCGAGAACGGGCCGAGCCAGACAGTGATGTCCCGAGAATGGGCCGAGCCAGGCAGTGCTGTCCCAAGGGTGGGCCGAGCCAGACAGTGCTGTCCCGAGAATGGGCCGAGCCAGACAGTGCTGTCCCGAGAACGGGCCGAGCCAGACAGTGCTGTCCCAAGGGTGGGCCGAGCCAGACAGTGATGTCCCGAGAATGGGCCGAGCCAGGCAGTGCTGTCCCAAGGGTGGGCCGAGCCAGACAGTGCTGTCCCGAGAACGGGCCGAGCCAGACAGTGCTGTCCCGAGAATGGGCCGAGCCAGGCAGTGCTGTCCCAAGGGTGGGCCGAGCCAGACAGTGCTGTCCCGAGAATGGGCCGAGCCAGACAGTGCTGTCCCGAGAACGGGCCGAGCCAGACAGTGCTGTCCCGAGGGTGGGCCGAGCTAGGCAGTGCTGTCCCGAGAATGGGCCGAGCCAGGCAGTGCTGTCCCGAGAATGGGCCGAGCCAGACAGTGCTGTCCCGAGAACGGGCCGAGCCAGACAGTGCTGTCCCGAGGGTGGGCCGAGCTAGGCAGTGCTGTCCCGAGAATGGGCCGAGCCAGGCAGTGCTGTCCCAAGGGTGGGCCGAGCCAGACAGTGCTGTCCCGAGAATGGGCCGAGCCAGACAGTGCTGTCCCGAGAACGGGCCGAGCCAGACAGTGCTGTCCCGAGGGTGGGCCGAGCTAGGCAGTGCTGTCCCGAGAATGGGCCGAGCCAGGCAGTGCTGTCCCAAGGGTGGGCCGAGCCAGACAGTGCTGTCCCGAGAATGGGCCGAGCCAGACAGTGCTGTCCCGAGAACGGGCCGAGCCAGACAGTGCTGTCCCGAGGGTGGGCCGAGCTAGGCAGTGCTGTCCCGAGAATGGGCCGAGCCAGGCAGTGCTGTCCCAAGGGTGGGCCGAGCCAGACAGTGATGTCCCGAGAATGGGCCGAGCCAGGCAGTGCTGTCCCAAGGGTGGGCCGAGCCAGACAGTGCTGTCCCGAGAACGGGCCGAGCCAGACAGTGCTGTCCCGAGAATGGGCCGAGCCAGGCAGTGCTGTCCCAAGGGTGGGCCGAGCCAGACAGTGCTGTCCCGAGAATGGGCCGAGCCAGACAGTGCTGTCCCGAGAACGGGCCGAGCCAGACAGTGCTGTCCCGAGGGTGGGCCGAGCTAGGCAGTGCTGTCCCGAGAATGGGCCGAGCCAGGCAGTGCTGTCCCGAGAATGGGCCGAGCCAGACAGTGCTGTCCCGAGAACGGGCCGAGCCAGACAGTGCTGTCCCGAGGGTGGGCCGAGCTAGGCAGTGCTGTCCCGAGAATGGGCCGAGCCAGGCAGTGCTGTCCCAAGGGTGGGCCGAGCCAGACAGTGCTGTCCCGAGAATGGGCCGAGCCAGACAGTGCTGTCCCGAGAACGGGCCGAGCCAGACAGTGCTGTCCCGAGGGTGGGCCGAGCTAGGCAGTGCTGTCCCGAGAATGGGCCGAGCCAGGCAGTGCTGTCCCAAGGGTGGGCCGAGCCAGACAGTGCTGTCCCGAGAATGGGCCGAGCCAGACAGTGCTGTCCCGAGAACGGGCCGAGCCAGACAGTGCTGTCCCGAGGGTGGGCCGAGCTAGGCAGTGCTGTCCCGAGAATGGGCCGAGCCAGGCAGTGCTGTCCCAAGGGTGGGCCGAGCCAGACAGTGCTGTCCCGAGAATGGGCCGAGCCAGACAGTGCTGTCCCGAGAACGGGCCGAGCCAGACAGTGCTGTCCCGAGGGTGGGCCGAGCTAGGCAGTGCTGTCCCGAGAATGGGCCGAGCCAGGCAGTGCTGTCCCGAGAATGGGCCGAGCCAGACAGTGCTGTCCCGAGAACGGGCCGAGCCAGACAGTGCTGTCCCGAGGGTGGGCCGAGCTAGGCAGTGCTGTCCCGAGAATGGGCCGAGCCAGGCAGTGCTGTCCCAAGGGTGGGCCGAGCCAGACAGTGCTGTCCCGAGAATGGGCCGAGCCAGACAGTGCTGTCCCGAGAACGGGCCGAGCCAGACAGTGCTGTCCCGAGGGTGGGCCGAGCTAGGCAGTGCTGTCCCGAGAATGGGCCGAGCCAGGCAGTGCTGTCCCAAGGGTGGGCCGAGCCAGACAGTGCTGTCCCGAGAATGGGCCGAGCCAGACAGTGCTGTCCCGAGAACGGGCCGAGCCAGACAGTGCTGTCCCGAGGGTGGGCCGAGCTAGGCAGTGCTGTCCCGAGAATGGGCCGAGCCAGGCAGTGCTGTCCCAAGGGTGGGCCGAGCCAGACAGTGCTGTCCCGAGAATGGGCCGAGCCAGACAGTGCTGTCCCGAGAACGGGCCGAGCCAGACAGTGCTGTCCCGAGGGTGGGCCGAGCTAGGCAGTGCTGTCCCGAGAATGGGCCGAGCCAGGCAGTGCTGTCCCGAGAATGGGCCGAGCCAGACAGTGCTGTCCCGAGAACGGGCCGAGCCAGACAGTGCTGTCCCGAGGGTGGGCCGAGCTAGGCAGTGCTGTCCCGAGAATGGGCCGAGCCAGGCAGTGCTGTCCCAAGGGTGGGCCGAGCCAGACAGTGCTGTCCCGAGAATGGGCCGAGCCAGACAGTGCTGTCCCGAGAACGGGCCGAGCCAGACAGTGCTGTCCCGAGGGTGGGCCGAGCTAGGCAGTGCTGTCCCGAGAATGGGCCGAGCCAGGCAGTGCTGTCCCGAGAATGGGCCGAGCCAGACAGTGCTGTCCCGAGAACGGGCCGAGCCAGACAGTGCTGTCCCGAGGGTGGGCCGAGCTAGGCAGTGCTGTCCCGAGAATGGGCCGAGCCAGGCAGTGCTGTCCCAAGGGTGGGCCGAGCCAGACAGTGCTGTCCCGAGAATGGGCCGAGCCAGACAGTGCTGTCCCGAGAATGGGCCGAGCCAGACAGTGCTGTCCCGAGAACGGGCCGAGCCAGACAGTGCTGTCCCGAGGGTGGGCCGAGCTAGGCAGTGCTGTCCCGAGAATGGGCCGAGCCAGGCAGTGCTGTCCCGAGAATGGGCCGAGCCAGACAGTGCTGTCCCGAGAACGGGCCGAGCCAGACAGTGCTGTCCCGAGGGTGGGCCGAGCTAGGCAGTGCTGTCCCGAGAATGGGCCGAGCCAGGCAGTGCTGTCCCGAGAATGGGCCGAGCCAGACAGTGCTGTCCCGAGAATGGGCCGAGCCAGACAGTGCTGTCCCGAGAACGGGCCGAGCCAGACAGTGCTGTCCCGAGGGTGGGCCGAGCTAGGCAGTGCTGTCCCGAGAATGGGCCGAGCCAGGCAGTGCTGTCCCAAGGGTGGGCCGAGCCAGACAGTGCTGTCCCGAGAATGGGCCGAGCCAGACAGTGCTGTCCCGAGAACGGGCCGAGCCAGACAGTGCTGTCCCGAGGGTGGGCCGAGCTAGGCAGTGCTGTCCCGAGAATGGGCCGAGCCAGGCAGTGCTGTCCCAAGGGTGGGCCGAGCCAGACAGTGCTGTCCCGAGAATGGGCCGAGCCAGACAGTGCTGTCCCGAGAACGGGCCGAGCCAGACAGTGCTGTCCCGAGGGTGGGCCGAGCTAGGCAGTGCTGTCCCGAGAATGGGCCGAGCCACGCAGTCCTGTCCCAAGGGTGGGCCGAGCCAGACAGTGCTGTCCCGAGAACGGGCCGAGCCAGACAGTGCTGTCCCGAGGGTGGGCCGAGCTAGGCAGTGCTGTCCCGAGAATGGGCCGAGCCACGCAGTCCTGTCCAGAGGGTGGGCCGAGCCAGGCAGTGATGTCCCGAGGGTGGGCCGACATCACATCCGGTCTCGGCCCGCTGTCTGGACCGCAGCAACAAGAAATCTGCGCTGCATGCACAGGAGCAGGGGGACTTGGCCCGTCCGCACTCCGACATTGCACCGCGCTGCCCCAGCGCTCCAGATCACAAGGCCCCCTGTGCCGCAGGAGGTGGAGACGTCGCACACCAGCAGGATGACGTCGCAGACCAGTTCACCACCCCCAACAGTAGGTCACACTCCGCCTCGCCTGTAGGCCGTCTACTGTATGCAGGAGTCTGCGTGTGTTGATAAAGACACACACGCCCGGCACACCTGATTCTATGGGCAGCGCTCGTAACTCTCTCGGCGCCAAGTCGAAGCTGAGCAAGATTTGGTTGGACGGTGCAAATATAGCTAGCCTTGCGGGCTCGCTAAGACACTCTCCGAGCTAGCTACATGAACACAACATTGCACATCGCACGGTTTCGAAGGATGGGTACGCGATGCGGGTTTAGGTCTTGTGCTAATGTTACACACAGCAAGATCCCTGACGGAGGGGATCGATGGAGGCACTGAGGAGATCATGACTGGGAAGGGGTCCTGCATCGAACCCCCTCTGAGTGGAGCAAACACTCGGTACTCCGGGTGCCACGTTCTGCTCGGCTGGACATCACCCCGAGGTCGTGGCCACGGCCCCCGACCACTCACTGCGGGGAGCTTCCCGTCCAGACAGTGTCTGGACATCACTCCTGGGCTCGACCCACTGGGCCGAGCCGACGAGTCGTGTCCAGACACTGGGCCGAGCCCAGGAGTGCTGTCCAGACACTGGGCCGAGCCCAGGAGTGATGTCCAGACCCTGGGCCGAGCCAGGGAGTGGTGTCCAGACACTGGGCCGAGCCCAGGAGTGATGTCCAGACGCTGGGCCGAGCCAGGGAGTGGTGTCCAGACCCTGGGCCGAGCCCAGGAGTGCTGTCCAGACACTGGGCCGAGCCCAGGAGTGATGTCCAGACCCTGGGCCGAGCCAGGGAGTGGTGTCCAGACACTGGGCCGAGCCCAGGAGTGATGTCCAGACACTGGGCCGAGCCCAGGAGTGATGTCCAGACCCTGGGCCGAGCCCAGGAGTGATGTCCAGACACTGGGCCGAGCCAGGGAGTGGTGTCCAGACACTGGGCCGAGCCCAGGAGTGATGTCCAGACCCTGGGCCGAGCCCAGGAGTGCTGTCCACACTGGGCCGAGCCAGGGCGTGATGTCCAGACCCTGGGCCGAGCCAGGGAGTGCTGTCCAGACCCTGGGCCGAGCCCAGGAGTGCTGTCCAGACACTGGGCCGAGCCCAGGAGTGATGTCCAGTCCCTGGGCCGAGCCCAGGAGTGCTGTCCACACTGGGCCGAGCCAGGGCGTGATGTCCAGACCCTGGGCCGAGCCAGGGAGTGGTGTCCAGACCCTGGGCCGAGCCCAGGAGTGCTGTCCAGACACTGGGCCGAGCTCAGGAGTGCTGTCCAGTCCCTGGGCCGAGCCAGGGAGTGGTGTCCAGACACTGGGCTGAGCCAGGGAGTGATGTCCAGTCCCTGGGCCGAGCCCAGGAGTGCTGTCCAGACACTGACGATGTCCTGCCTCATACCCGCCATGCCCGCAATGCACTTCCGGATCACATGGTTGTGGATTTCTAGCGCCTTCCGCATTCCCTCGAAAGACTTCTCCAAGCAGAGGGTCGAGGCCTGCACGTCTGTGACCACGAGTGTCGTGATCTTCGTCTCTGTGGAGTAGTCATCGAAGAGCAGCGCCTGCTGGCTGTCTTCGTTCAGCATCCTACGACTAGGCCGGCTATGGGCCGATCTCGCCCGTACTGGGCCGGACATGGGCCGATCTCGGCAGTACTGGGCCGGCTATGGGCCGATCTCGCCCGTACTGGGCCGGCTATGGCCCGATCTCGGCAGTGCTGGGCCGGCTATGGGCCGATCTCGCCCGTACTGGGCCGGACATGGGCCGATCTCGGCAGTGCTGGGCCGGCTACGGGCCGATCTCGCACGTACTGGGCCGGACATGGGCCGATCTCGGCAGTACTGGGCCGGCTATGGCCCGATCTCGGCAGTGCTGGGCCGGCTATGGGCCGATCTCGCCCGTACTGGGCCGGACATGGGCCGATCTCGCCCGTACTGGGCCGGCTATGGGCCGATCTCGCACGTACTGGGCCGGACATGGGCCGATCTCGGCAGTGCTGGGCCGGCTACGGGCCGATCTCGCACGTACTGGGCCGGACATGGGCCGATCTCGGCAGTACTGGGCCGGCTATGGGCCGATCTCGGCAGTGCTGGGACGGCTATGGGCCGATCTCGCCCGTACTGGGCCGGACATGGGCCGATCTCAGCAGTGCTGGGCCGGCTATGGGCCGATCTCGCCCGTACTGGGCCGGACATGGGCCGATCTCAGCAGTGCTGGGCCGGCTATGGGCCGATCTCGCCCGTACTGGGCCGGACATGGGCCGATCTCGGCAGTGCTGGGACGGCTATGGGCCGATCTCGCCCGTACTGGGCCGGCTATGGGCCGATCTCGGCAGTGCTGGGCCGGCTATGGGCCGATCTCGCCCGTACTGGGCCGGCTATGGGCCGATCTCGGCAGTGCTGGGACGGCTATGGGCCGATCTCGCCCGTACTGGGCCGGCTATGGGCCGATCTCGGCAGTGCTGGGCCGGCTACGGGCCGATCTCGGCCGTACTGGGCCGGACATGGGCCGATCTCGCCCGTACTGGGCCGGCTATGGGCCGATCTCGGCAGTGCTGGGCCGGACATGGGCCGATCTCGGCAGTGCTGGGCCGGCTATGGGCCGATCTCGCCCGTACTGGGCCGGCTATGGGCCGATCTCGGCAGTGCTGGGACGGCTATGGGCCGATCTCGCCCGTACTGGGCCGGCTATGGGCCGATCTCGGCAGTGCTGGGCCGGCTACGGGCCGATCTCGGCCGTACTGGGCCGGACATGGGCCGATCTCGCCCGTACTGGGCCGGCTATGGGCCGATCTCGGCAGTGCTGGGCCGGCTATGGGCCGATCTCGCCCGTACTGGGCCGGCTATGGGCCGATCTCGCCCGTACTGGGCCGGCTATGGGCCGATCTCGCCCGTACTGGGCCGGACATGGGCCGATCTCGGCAGTGCTGGGCCGGCTATGGGCCGATCTCGCCCGTACTGGGCCGGCTATGGGCCGATCTCGGCAGTGCTGGGCCGGCTACGGGCCGATCTCGGCCGTACTGGGCCGGACATGGGCCGATCTCGCCCGTACTGGGCCGGCTATGGGCCGATCTCGGCAGTGCTGGGCCGGCTATGGGCCGATCTCGCCCGTACTGGGCCGGACATGGGCCGATCTCGGCAGTGCTGGGCCGGCTATGGGCCGATCTCGCCCGTACTGGGCCGGCTATGGGCCGATCTCGGCAGTGCTGGGACGGCTATGGGCCGATCTCGCCCGTACTGGGCCGGCTATGGGCCGATCTCGGCAGTGCTGGGCCGGCTACGGGCCGATCTCGGCCGTACTGGGCCGGACATGGGCCGATCTCGCCCGTACTGGGCCGGCTATGGGCCGATCTCGGCAGTGCTGGGCCGGCTACGGGCCGATCTCGGCCGTACTGGGCCGGACATGGGCCGATCTCGCCCGTACTGGGCCGGCTATGGGCCGATCTCGGCAGTGCTGGGCCGGCTATGGGCCGATCTCGCCCGTACTGGGCCGGCTATGGGCCGATCTCGGCAGTGCTGGGCCGGCTATGGGCCGATCTCGGCAGTGCTGGGACGGCTATGGGCCGATCTCGCCCGTACTGGGCCGGCTATGGGCCGATCTCGGCAGTGCTGGGCCGGCTACGGGCCGATCTCGGCCGTACTGGGCCGGACATGGGCCGATCTCGCCCGTACTGGGCCGGCTATGGGCCGATCTCGGCAGTGCTGGGCCGGACATGGGCCGATCTCGGCAGTGCTGGGCCGGCTATGGGCCGATCTCGCCCGTACTGGGCCGGCTATGGGCCGATCTCGGCAGTGCTGGGCCGGCTACGGGCCGATCTCGGCCGTACTGGGCCGGACATGGGCCGATCTCGCCCGTACTGGGCCGGCTATGGGCCGATCTCGGCAGTGCTGGGCCGGCTATGGGCCGATCTCGCCCGTACTGGGCCGGCTATGGGCCGATCTCGGCAGTGCTGGGCCGGCTACGGGCCGATCTCGGCCGTACTGGGCCGGACATGGGCCGATCTCGCCCGTACTGGGCCGGCTATGGGCCGATCTCGGCAGTGCTGGGCCGGACATGGGCCGATCTCGGCAGTGCTGGGCCGGCTATGGGCCGATCTCGCCCGTACTGGGCCGGCTATGGGCCGATCTCGGCAGTGCTGGGCCGGCTACGGGCCGATCTCGGCCGTACTGGGCCGGACATGGGCCGATCTCGCCCGTACTGGGCCGGCTATGGGCCGATCTCGGCAGTGCTGGGCCGGCTATGGGCCGATCTCGCCCGTACTGGGCCGGCTATGGGCCGATCTCGCCCGTACTGGGCCGGACATGGGCCGATCTCGGCAGTGCTGGGCCGGCTATGGGCCGATCTCGCCCGTACTGGGCCGGCTATGGGCCGATCTCGGCAGTGCTGGGCCGGCTACGGGCCGATCTCGGCCGTACTGGGCCGGACATGGGCCGATCTCGCCCGTACTGGGCCGGCTATGGGCCGATCTCGGCAGTGCTGGGCCGGCTACGGGCCGATCTCGGCCGTACTGGGCCGGACATGGGCCGATCTCGCCCGTACTGGGCCGGCTATGGGCCGATCTCGGCAGTGCTGGGCCGGCTATGGGCCGATCTCGCCCGTACTGGGCCGGCTATGGGCCGATCTCGGCAGTGCTGGGCCGGCTATGGGCCGATCTCGGCAGTGCTGGGACGGCTATGGGCCGATCTCGCCCGTACTGGGCCGGCTATGGGCCGATCTCGGCAGTGCTGGGCCGGCTACGGGCCGATCTCGGCCGTACTGGGCCGGACATGGGCCGATCTCGCCCGTACTGGGCCGGCTATGGGCCGATCTCGGCAGTGCTGGGCCGGACATGGGCCGATCTCGGCAGTGCTGGGCCGGCTATGGGCCGATCTCGCCCGTACTGGGCCGGCTATGGGCCGATCTCGGCAGTGCTGGGCCGGCTACGGGCCGATCTCGGCCGTACTGGGCCGGACATGGGCCGATCTCGCCCGTACTGGGCCGGCTATGGGCCGATCTCGGCAGTGCTGGGCCGGCTATGGGCCGATCTCGCCCGTACTGGGCCGGCTATGGGCCGATCTCGGCAGTGCTGGGACGGCTATGGGCCGATCTCGCCCGTACTGGGCCGGCTATGGGCCGATCTCGGCAGTGCTGGGCCGGCTACGGGCCGATCTCGCCCGTACTGGGCCGGCTATGGGCCGATCTCGGCAGTGCTGGGCCGGACATGGGCCGATCTCGGCAGTGCTGGGCCGGCTATGGGCCGATCTCGCCCGTACTGGGCCGGCTATGGGCCGATCTCGGCAGTGCTGGGACGGCTATGGGCCGATCTCGCCCGTACTGGGCTGGCTATGGGCCGATCTCGGCAGTGCTGGGCCGGCTACGGGCCGATCTCGGCCGTACTGGGCCGGACATGGGCCGATCTCGCCCGTACTGGGCCGGCTATGGGCCGATCTCGGCAGTGCTGGGCCGGCTATGGGCCGATCTCGCCCGTACTGGGCCGGCTATGGGCCGATCTCGCCCGTACTGGGCCGGCTATGGGCCGATCTCGCCCGTACTGGGCCGGACATGGGCCGATCTCGGCAGTGCTGGGCCGGCTATGGGCCGATCTCGCCCGTACTGGGCCGGCTATGGGCCGATCTCGGCAGTGCTGGGCCGGCTACGGGCCGATCTCGGCCGTACTGGGCCGGACATGGGCCGATCTCGCCCGTACTGGGCCGGCTATGGGCCGATCTCGGCAGTGCTGGGCCGGACATGGGCCGATCTCGGCAGTGCTGGGCCGGCTATGGGCCGATCTCGCCCGTACTGGGCCGGCTATGGGCCGATCTCGGCAGTGCTGGGCCGGCTACGGGCCGATCTCGGCCGTACTGGGCCGGACATGGGCCGATCTCGCCCGTACTGGGCCGGCTATGGGCCGATCTCGGCAGTGCTGGGCCGGCTATGGGCCGATCTCGCCCGTACTGGGCCGGCTATGGGCCGATCTCGCCCGTACTGGGCCGGACATGGGCCGATCTCGGCAGTGCTGGGCCGGCTATGGGCCGATCTCGCCCGTACTGGGCCGGCTATGGGCCGATCTCGGCAGTGCTGGGCCGGCTACGGGCCGATCTCGGCCGTACTGGGCCGGACATGGGCCGATCTCGCCCGTACTGGGCCGGCTATGGGCCGATCTCGGCAGTGCTGGGCCGGCTATGGGCCGATCTCGCCCGTACTGGGCCGGCTATGGGCCGATCTCGGCAGTGCTGGGACGGCTATGGGCCGATCTCGCCCGTACTGGGCCGGCTATGGGCCGATCTCGGCAGTGCTGGGCCGGCTACGGGCCGATCTCGCCCGTACTGGGCCGGCTATGGGCCGATCTCGGCAGTGCTGGGCCGGACATGGGCCGATCTCGGCAGTGCTGGGCCGGCTATGGGCCGATCTCGCCCGTACTGGGCCGGCTATGGGCCGATCTCGGCAGTGCTGGGACGGCTATGGGCCGATCTCGCCCGTACTGGGCCGGCTATGGGCCGATCTCGGCAGTGCTGGGCCGGCTACGGGCCGATCTCGGCCGTACTGGGCCGGACATGGGCCGATCTCGCCCGTACTGGTCCGGCTATGGGCCGATCTCGGCAGTGCTGGGCCGGCTATGGGCCGATCTCGCCCGTACTGGGCCGGCTATGGGCCGATCTCGCCCGTACTGGGCCGGCTATGGGCCGATCTCGCCCGTACTGGGCCGGACATGGGCCGATCTCGGCAGTGCTGGGCCGGCTATGGGCCGATCTCGCCCGTACTGGGCCGGCTATGGGCCGATCTCGGCAGTGCTGGGCCGGCTACGGGCCGATCTCGGCCGTACTGGGCCGGACATGGGCCGATCTCGCCCGTACTGGGCCGGCTATGGGCCGATCTCGGCAGTGCTGGGCCGGCTATGGGCCGATCTCGCCCGTACTGGGCCGGACATGGGCCGATCTCGGCAGTGCTGGGCCGGCTATGGGCCGATCTCGCCCGTACTGGGCCGGCTATGGGCCGATCTCGGCAGTGCTGGGACGGCTATGGGCCGATCTCGCCCGTACTGGGCCGGCTATGGGCCGATCTCGGCAGTGCTGGGCCGGCTATGGGCCGATCTCGCCCGTACTGGGCCGGGTCCAGGAGTGGTGTCCAGACCCTGGGCCGACCCAGGCTGTGGGTGGTGCATTTTGGTGCATTTTCCGTCGGTTTAGGTGAAAATTGTCGAATTTTGTCGAAATTTGACGACAGGTGACGAACAGCGAGAATCCCCGAAAAACCGGTTTTTAATTCATTTTTGGGGGGGGGTCTTCGCTGACGAAGTTTTTGTCGAAGACCCCTGTCGTCGTCGTCAGAACACTGCCGTCTTCGGTGAAAAACCCCCTGAAACAGCCGTTTTCCTAATTATGTGACGAACGACGAAGTTTGTCGAAGTTTGTCGACCAGCGAAGACCCCCGTACACAGTTTGCTCATCCGGGTTTGGCACACAGTACAATGCGTCCGTCTTATTCACACAAGAAGCTTGTCACAGTGAAAAAGATAGTTGGCAGCGCTTTTGAGTGACAGACACGCTCTAAATTTGCCTTGTTGCTTTGAGTGTGCGCACATTACACACCAGCCTTCATCGGGCAAAACACTCGATGTTTGTTCACCCCGGGTTTGGCGCAAACAGCGCCTTATCTGTTTCCTCCCAATTTCC
This sequence comes from Rhynchopus euleeides, assembly GCA_963210315.1. NCBI lineage: Eukaryota > Euglenozoa > Diplonemea > Diplonemida > Diplonemidae > Rhynchopus > Rhynchopus euleeides. Next base: position 1,597,305 of record OY723239.1, read on the forward strand.
GCCAACTAATGGCTACACTACCCATTTGGGTGGGACACACGAGGAGGCCCACTTGTTGTTTGTGCAGAGACGGATAACTGGAAACAAACCCCCCCTCCCCCCGCCAGCCTTGCTGCGGAGGTTAGCATTTTGTCGTTATGTTAGTTCGGCGTAGCCAACTGGGGATACTCTTTTCTGTGCCTTTTAGCGTGGATCTTGCGAACCCCACTCACACCTCTTCATCCGGCTGGGGGCGTGGTGTACACAAAGAGTGGGGGGTTCTGTGTTCCAACAAAACAACTTTTCCTGCAGCAATTGGTTTGTTGCGTCGCTTTGCTGTCAACCAACAAAGCGCCCCACTCCCTCCATCCCTCTCCCCGCCGCCTTTAGGGCACTGCCAGAAGCGCCCCTGTTGTGGCAAGCAAAGTTAAAAAATTATAGGATTCCTGCACCGCGCTTGCTTGAAGATGTACCCTGATGTGCATATCGAGTGTTTTTAGACATCCCATCTGGTCCGTTCAGTCTCAGCTTCGTCTTTTGTTAGTATTTGTGCACCCCCCCGCCCCCACCATTTGCAGGGTGCACTAGCTACCCCACGAACAAGTGGAACTGTATAACAAGCGTGCTTGTTCTCAACAAGCGCCCGCCTGCTATTTTATAACAAGTGATCACTTGTTATAACCCTGTGCCTGGAATTTTGTCCAAAAAATATCACGTTTTCGCACAAGGCAAAAAATGGTCAAAAAACCCGAAAATCGGGTTTGTAGGGTATCGGTCCCCTGTCTGAAAATGCAAAATATGGCCCCGCAGGTGCCCCCAGTGTGATTTAAAATTGGAAAATCGACATTTTCCACCTACGGGAAATCCCCCAAAATAGGGGGTCCCCAGCCACGATCCCCAAAAAAATGTCCCGCGCGCCTCTAAGGCACTCTGGATTTTTATTATGTCATCCAGATGTCACATCTGGGCCCAGGAACACCGGTTTTTGGCCTCAGGAAGTCGAAAAATATGTGTGTAAATTTTTATTCCTGACCAGGATCCCCTAAAAGGCCGATTTCCCCTGTTTACACATGGGGGATTTCATGCAACGCCCGCTCGTGTGCTGAGTGTGTTATCCGCGACGTGGATGCGGTCGCCCCTTTCCTCCCAGAAGCCACTGATCTCCCTCATCCAACTTCACCTCCGGATGTACGCGGCACGTGCTTGGGTTGTCCTGTCGCAGTGCAGCAGAAGTTCCCCTGTGCACTGCTGCCCAAGCCATTGCACGGAATATGCCACGCAGAGTAACGTGGTGTCGCGTGACCAGCTCGTGAGGCTTGGTGCCACGAATCGAATCGATAGGCTGCGAGCTGCATTGCCTCAGTCAGTTGCTGTCCTTGCGTGTGCATTTTTGTGCACAACAGTCCCTTGGGTATCTGCAGCGCAGGTGCCTGCACTGGACCAGGACTCCTGATTTGCCTCTGGCACTTGTTGATCGGGACGGATGCGGCGACATGCCACGGTGCCCATGGATAGCCATGCCGGCACGAAAATACGTTCACGACGGTTGATTACCATTGCTGCACTCTGTCAGAACCCGAAGGGTCTCAGCTCACCTGAACGCCCACCAGGCCCCCCAACAGGGGGTGAAACCAAAGGGTCCCCCCTGGGGTTTTTTAACCCAAAATTTTCGAATTCGACATGTCCCCGGGATTTCCACTATGTCGCAGATTTCGATCATTGGGTCAAGAAAACCTAAAAATCTAGGGGGGAGGTGCTGAAGGATTGCACTGAAAATTTTATCTAACTCGGTCAAAATTCCAGGCACAGGGTTTATACAACTAGCATATCAGGTAACACATGCGTCTCCGCTTGTTGGTTACTAGTGCACCGTGTGTGCCCCGCCGTTGAGAATATTCACTGCCTAACGCAGAAAGGTGTGCTTTGGTGCATTTTGCCCCCCCCCCCCCTCCCCTCCTGGGTGGACGCCCATATTTTTATGAACAGATCGCCGAAGATATGCTGAAGGTTGCCGGTGATGGTGAGTAGAAAAAACCCCCTCTCCCCCCCCCCCCTCCCCCCCTCCCCCCTGGACAAGACACAACCCGCATAACGAGTGAAGGGAGACCATCCTTGTGCTTCCCCCCTACCTCATACTCCTGCTTCCATGCCCACCCTTTGGACAAAGGGGCACCCCAGCAGGAGTGTTTTGCGGCGGGACACGCGGGAACTCCTTGCCATCTGTCTGTGGCCCAGTTTGGCGGACGGAAGGTCACCGAATGAAGGCCGAAGCCTCTGCCCCGCCTATCTCCTTTCGCCCCCCCGGTTAAATTTACTGCAAAAAAAAGGGACAATCATTGGGAGAGGGCGCAGGGGGTGTTTCCCGGGTGCGAGTGGTGTGTGTGTACAGAGTGAGGGGGTCTGTGTTTCAACAAGACAATTATCGGGCAGGCGTTGGTTTGTTGCCATGATATGCTCACTTCAGCGGGTGGGTGTGTGGCGGGGGGGGGGGCATCAGGAATGGGGCAGAACCGGTTCACGATCAGCAGATGTCGTTTGTGGATGTGCACGCGACTCTGATCCCACACACCAGCAGGTGCGGCATGGTCACAATGAGGTGGTTCGAAGCCATCGTCTCGATGGATGGGCGGCTCAAGGGCAGGGAACGCAGCAACCGGGCGGTGGTATTCGTCATCACCTCGCTGATCGCAACCTTTCAGATCTTCATTATGCTGGTTTCCCCTCGGTACCCGCACATCACTATATACTGGTGTGCCATGCTCCTGCTCCAGCTGGGGATGGTGACCCGGTGTGTCTGTCGCATGCACATCTCGAAGCTCATGCTGCAATCATACATTGCAATCGTCGCCACATTTGTTGCCTGGGGTGACCTCAACACACACATCATCGACGAGTCATCGATGTGGCCTATCTTTGGTCTGCTCGCGGACCTGGCACTGGTGCTCGGTCTCGGGAAGCGGTTTTCCACAGGCCTGATCGCAGGGGCAGTCCTGTGGATCATCATCGTGGGGGTCGAAGCGGCACTGAGGCTCGGGATGTTCGACCTGCCTGGCTCAGCGCCTTATGCCTATAGGTGGGAGCGTCTGCAGGATACCGTCAGCTGCACAGACCCGCCGTGTTCAGTCAGCGTCCAGGCGGCTGCACGTAGTGCTCAACTGTCGGTTTCAGTTCTGCTGATCGACTTCGCCGCCACGCGCGGGTTCGCAGAGTCAGCCGAGAGGGAGAAGGCAGCCATGGGACGGACCATCGAGACTGTGGAGGCGATTGCACACCTTCTGGCAGGCTACGACGTCGACACCGTGGCGGAGATGCTGGAGGAGGCGGAGGCGGAGGGGCGGCTGCCTGCAGCGATGCACGAGGCGCTTCACAGGCTGGAGCAGAACCTGCGTGCGTACCGCCCGTACCTCCCGAAGTCGTGCCTGGCACAGGAGGGCGAGGAACGAGAGAGTGACTCCCTCCAAGGCTCCGGATCGTTCATTTCTCCAAGTGATTTGGGAAGCACTTCAACGGAAGCAACTCGTGGCGTGGCAAAGGTGCTGGGTTGCCTGAAGACCATGCGTGCCACGGCCATGGTGGTGAACACACGCAACGCACTGGATTGCCTGAATGAGGACCCCCGCACCTTCACATCCTTCTTCGAGATGCTGCTGGCCAAAACGATGTCGGCAGTGGAGTCACGCCGTGGTCTGGTGGACGTCTTCCTCGGCGACCGCATTCTTGCCTCCTTCAACACGTCGCGTCCGTGTGTCTTGCACGCCACTGCGGCAGCAGGTGCAGCTCAGGAGATCGTGCACGCAGTGCGCAAGAGGGTCCCAAGTTTGTGCGACGTCAGCATCGGCTCATCACTGCACGTCGACATCGGAGCGGCGTCGGGACAGGTGATGTGCGGGGACATGGGATGTGCAGAGATGCGGCGGTTCAGCCTGCTTGGCGGGCTTCCTGTCCTGGCGTGTGGGATGGAGCGTGCTGCGTGTGCTCTCGGACTGGACGTGGTGTGCAATGCAACACTAAGGCATGACGCGCAACACGAACACACGCTCCTGCTTGTGCCGCGATCTGTGCGTTTGGTGAAGGCACATGCATGCGGACGCGAATCCCCCTCTGGTTTGCAGGATGTGAACATCGACGCAAGCACCAACGCACATACAACGTGGCGTGTTTACGAGCTCATTGCAGCGGGCACATCTTGTCCTGACATGGAAGACGAGGAATGGATGTACCACATCGGGAAGGCTGCTGCCGAGTGGGAACCCTACAACGCCGCGATGCATGCATATCTATCTGGGACGGACGTGCAGAAGGCAGCTGAGATGGCAGGCGAGCACCACAGGCGTGCACACAGCACCATCAGCCTGGTGGGGGACACAGCCCCACTTTCTGTGCATGTGTAGGCTGTGTTCCTCCCGTGCTTTATCCGAATCATGCATTTGACTTCGCCCCCTCCCCATCCTGCCTACTTGCGCCACTTGGTGTGCATTGCGGTGTGCCTCCCCTGCTCGCCATGGCCTTCTTTTGAAGCACCCTGTATCCCCTGGCCACCCTCGTCATGTGTTTACCGAACTGTTGCACCCTGCTCCTCACCCTTAGCCTCTTCATTCGACCCGTGTGTTGGGTTGCCCAATCCCTACAGACAGTGCTGCCATGCCAGCAGATGGTAAGTTGACTGCTTTGATGTGGACGTGGAGCATATCTGGGCACAGGATGCTAGATACACACACAGCAGGCTTTCCGGAAGCACCCCCGCACGAATTGCATACCGGGTGCCGTTGGCTGTGCCTTGCTGTGTGACAAGCTTTGTTAATTCACAGCCTGTTTTGTGAGGCACACACACGCAACTCATCACATGACACACGTCTTTTCACGAACAGCTCACTTCTTTACTGCAACAGGGCTCCTGTCAGTGTCAAAAAGAGTAGGCAGCGCTTGGGCAACAAATTCAACCTCCTCATCAGGCTGCGGAGTTGCTTTTGTTTTGCCCGGATTTGGCGCACAAACAGCAGCCTTATCTTTTTCTCATGTTCCCTTGTGTGCATATATGGGACGGGGTGGGGTACGGAGGACAGACAGAAGAGCTGCCTCTCGGCTCCCACCCTTGTGGCCCGAATCAGCGAGCAACAGTGATTTTCCATCGCCTCTATTTCTATGGGAGCGCATGAGTGCTGAAGATCACCCATCGGTTCTACCCCCCAAAACGTAACACACATTTTGCATCAATGCTGCCAACCGCTGTTGGCATCCCTCCATTCGTTGCCCCCCCTTCGTTAGCCCCAGCGGGTGCTGGGAGCTAGAGTGCCTCCAGCAGCAACACAATTTCCATTGTGTTGGTCCCGGATTGGTACAGATGAGGTGGGTGGTGGGTGGTGGTGTGTCCGTGCCACGTGCCCCTTTTGTATTCAATCGCTGGGGCTGCTCAGCAAAGCCCCCAGCTTTCGACTCCGCATCATTGTTACACGGAACACACGCCTCGCAAACTTTGGGAAAGGGGTGCGCTGCGCGGTGGACAGTCTCTGAAGGCGGCCCAACACGCCAGGCTCAGGGCCCTCCCTTGTCGAACAGAAGAAGTGGGTGGTGGTGGGGTGTGGCGGGAGGGCTTAGAACTGGGCAGAACCGGTTCGCGATCACACCAGATGTCGTTTGCGGATGTGCAAATCATGGGTATCACACCAGCCCGCTCCTCGTGATGATCCGTGCACTTAGTACGAACTGCGTGCATTTGACACGACTCTGACCCCCCACCGCCACCAGCAGGTGCGGCATGGTCACAATGAGGTGGTTCGAAGCCATCGTCTCGATGGATGGGCGGCTCAGGGGCACGGATTGCAGCATGCGGGTCTTGCTCTTGGCTCTTAGCACGATGGTCGCAGTCTTTCAGATCTTCATCATGCTGCTTTCCCCTCGGTACCCGCACATCACTATATACTGGTGTGCCGTGCTGCTCCTCCAGCTGGGGGTGCTGGCCCTGTGTGTGTGCCGCATGCACATCTCGAAGCTCATGCTGCAATCATACATTGCGAGCATGGCGACGTGCATTGCCTGGGGTGACCTCAACGCACACATCATCGGCGACCCCTCGATGTGGCCCATATTCTGCATCCTCGCGGACCTGGCACTGGTGCTCGGTCTCGGGAAGCGGTTTTCCACAGGCCTGATCGCAGGGGCAGTCCTGTGGATCATCATCGTGGGGGTCGAAGCGGCACTGAGGCTCGGGCTGTTCGACCTGCCTGGCTCAGCACCTTATGCCTATAGGTGGGAGCGTCTGCAGGATACCGTCAGCTGCACAGACCCGCCGTGTCCGGACAGCGTCCAGATGGTTGCGCGGCGTGTTCAACTGTCGTTGGCAGTGCTGGTTATGGACTTCGTGGCCACACGTCGATTCGCAGAGTCAGCCGAGAGGGAGAAGGCATCCATGGGACGGACCATCGAGACTGTGGAGGCGATTGCACAACTTCTGGCAGGCTATGACGTCGACACCGTGGCGGAGATGCTGGAGGAGGCGGAGGCGGAGGGGCGGCTGCCTGCAGCGATGCACGAGGCGCTTCACAGGCTGGAGCAGAACCTGCGTGCGTACCGCCCGTACCTCCCGAAGTCGTGCCTGGCACAGGAGGGCGAGGAACGAGAGAGTGACTCCCTCCCAAGCTCGAGATTGACCATTTCTCCAGCTCATTCGAGGGACAGTTTGACGGAAGGGAATCGTGGCGTGGCAAAGGTGCTGGGTTGCCTGAAGACCATGCGTGCCACGGCCATGGTGGTGAACACACGCAACGCACTGGATTGCCTGAATGAGGACCCCCGCACCTTCACATCCTTCTTCGAGATGCTGCTGGCCAAAACGATGTCGGCAGTGGAGTCACGCCGTGGTCTGGTGGACGTCTTCCTCGGCGACCGCATTCTTGCCTCCTTCAACACGTCGCGTCCGTGTGTCTTGCACGCCACTGCGGCAGCAGGTGCAGCTCAGGAGATCGTGCACGCAGTGCGCAAGAAGACCTCCACTGTGTGTGCTGACGTTCGTGTCCACCCTCCAATTAACATCGACATCGGAGCGGCGTCGGGACAGGTGATGTGCGGGGACATGGGATGTGCAGAGATGCGGCGGTTCAGCCTGCTTGGCGGGCTTCCTGTCCTGGCGTGTGGGATGGAGCGTGCTGCGTGTGCTCTCGGACTGGACGTGGTGTGCAACACCGTACTGCGACAGGAGACTGAACACGAGCACGTGCTGCTGCTTGTGCCGCGATCTGTGCGTCTGGTGAAGGCACATGCACGCAGGGGGGAGCCCCAGTGTATTTTGCAGGATGTGAACATCGACGCAAGCATCAACACTCATACAACGTGGCATGTTTACGAGTTCATCCCGACAGGCACATCTGGTGCTGACCCGAAAGACGGGGAATGGATGTACCACATCGGGAAGGCTGCTGCCGAGTGGGAACCCTACAACGCTGCGATGCGTGCATATCTATCTGGGACGGACGTGCAGAAGCAGCTGAGATGGCAGGCGAGCACCACAGGCGTGCACACAGCACCATCAGCCTGCTGGGGGACACAGCCCCACTTTCTGTGCATGTGTAGGCTGTGTTCCTCCCGTGCTTTATCCGAATCATGCATTTGACTTCGCCCCCTCCCCATCCTGCCTACTTGCGCCACTTGGTGTGCATTGCGGTGTGCCTCCCCTGCTCGCCATGGCCTTCTTTTGAACCACAGCATACCAACAGAACACACACCGATCATAGCACTAGATATCGGACACAACCTGCATGTCGAGTGAACGGAACGTCAACTCTGTGCTTTAATTTCCTTTGATCCCCCCCCACTCCCTCCACCAGTGCATATATGGCACGGGGTGGGGTACGCAGGACAGACAGAAGAGCTGCCTCTCGGCTCCCACCCTTGTGGCCCGAATCAGCGAGCAAGGAGGGTGTATGATTTTCCGGATTTTCCTGATTTTTCCCGATTTTCCGAAAAAATTGCCACTGGTTGACACAAGGGCGAATTTCGAGAAAAATCCGAAAATCAGGAAAAATCAGGTTTTTTTCGGATTTCCGGGATGGTCACCATACACCCTCCGGAAAAAAATCCGAAATTTTTGGCAGGCCTGGGCGGGGAACGAGCCCTTTTTCCAGGTTTTTTGGGTCGGGGAACCAGGTTTTTTCTAAGAATTTTTACAAGGGATTTTTTGCTCGCCCCCCCACAGTTTCCATGCGCGTGCCCGTCAGGCGGGACTTTTTCTATGATTTCTCTCCGCGTCATCATGTGACAGCTCTAGAGTGATGCCCAGTTCTTGAGAGATGCATACGGCAGAGAGTGCCCCTCATGCGCGTTACAGCTGAAAATGAATGAGGATCACCTGGCGCTCGTTCTCATCGGGGGTTGTGCTCCGCAGGGACTCAATACACCTTGGCACCCTCGTAGGACTGGACATGCCAGCAGCTGAAGGACAGTTACAAAGCTGCCACTCACCACCCACCTGCTGGCCCTTCAGGTCTGAAAGCCCAAAAGCTCCCGGGGATTTTTAAGCACATGCATGATGCGTAAAAGTGTAGGAGTGCTTCCGACGACCTGCTTCTTTTCAGTGTGTCTTGCTATTTCGTGTTCACATGTGCTCCACACCCACATCAAAGCAGCAGGCTAGGGTGGTGGAAGCGTCAACGCATCATTAAGGAAGAAGGAAGCACGGTCGCTACGCTTTTTGCTGTGGTGCGGACCATATTCAGCGCAGTAGGGTGACCTCTCCGATTTTCCAAAACTGCTGGTTTACTGGTTTGGGGAACGGTCGCCGGCAGACCGTTGAAATGCCCGTGTTAGCAAGGCACACTCACGTTTCAGGTAGCGTGCCGCGTGTCACGCATGTCGCGAACGCGGCGAGTGCATCTCCCAGGTGGGGAAGTCCGACCTCCTGTCCGATGTCAACCAGGCTTCGAAGAAGCGCTTCATGGATGCGGCGCTGACCTCTTACGCTGCACTGTACCCGGGGAAGTGAGATGGACGGGCAAACGCTACATGGGGGGTCTGGGGGGCGGAGCCCCCCAGCCGCCGGAGGCCACGGTCGCGAACATCTGTTCGTGTGGGCGTACAGATTCTGGCGTACAGATTGATTCTGGTAGCGAACATCTGTCCGTGTGGGCGTACAGATTCTGTGCGAGTTGGCTGCGTCCTCCTGAGGCGACTGGAATGGTTGGACCCCGACCTGATGGGATTCGAAGGACTCGAGTACGAGACATACGCCACAGGGGGGTCTGGGGGGCGGAGCCCCCCAGCCGCCGGAGGCCACGGTAGTGAACGTCTGGCTCTCCAGTTGGCCAGCGGCGAACTGTACGGGGGACAGACTTCCCTTCCATCCTTGTGCGTGTCGACTGGGAAAAAATGAGAAAAAAAATTTCCTCTGCGAAACAACCTTAGAAAAAAAATCCCCTCACAAAATTCTTAGAAAAAAACTTTTTGGTCCCTTACAAAAATTCTTAGAAAAAAAGTTCAGAATCCTGAAAGTGGGGAACAAGCCCCCCAGTTAGGAACAGCCCTGATTTTTGGGTCGAAAATTTTTTTTTTATCTTCCTCCACCAAAATTTTCGTTACTCCTATAAATCACCTGCACCCCCACTTTTTTCTCCTGCACCCCCATTTTTTTTGACTCCTCCAAATTTTTTTTCTGTCAAGAAAAACCCATCTTCCGGACATTTTTTTGGGGGTTTTCGGGGTTTTTCCCCCACTCAGAGACCCACAGCGCACATTGCCCGCCTCCCCAGCGGGGTGGCTGGGCCTGGCCGACGCCCAGCGGTACACCGGGCACGGGCATCCGGCGCACGAGCGCCACCCACACTCCGGACCAAGGGGCGAGTCTCGATGAACGTATGCGCGTTTATGGTTGGAAAAGCCAAGCGGTGGCCATGGGGCATGTCGAAACCTCGAAAGTGCTCTGACCAAATATGGCTGCACGCCTTGCACGGACACAATGCCCAGACCCAGCAAGGCACTGGAGGCCCCTCTCGCCCCACCGACCCACAGTTCAGCCGATTCTGGACACAGTACCACGAAAAATGTCCAGGAAGTCATCCCCCCACCCTCCCCACCCCCCACGCGCCTCTCCCACCCTTTTTTGTGGCCAGAAAATTGCTCCAAATTAGCAAGGTCCTCTATAAAGTCATTTTTACTCCATAACTTGACTGGGGGGTATTCACTAAGCGCGCGGAGTAACTCAAATTTTGGTTTCGGAAGATAAAATCACGAATTACACGGCACAGTAGCCATTTTTGTACTCTCGTATAGGTTTTTTTGCACTCGTCGCCTTCGGCGACTCGTGCAAAAAAATCCCATACTCGAGTAAAAAAATGGCAACTTTAGTGCCGTGTAATTAATAACTATTTTCTGACCCGAAAATCTGTGTCTGCGGACTGCCACACTGTGAAAAATCGGAAAATTTCCGAAAAAAGTCGAAAATTTTGGCCTTTCCTGGCCTATGTGGTCCCAAAGGGCCCGGGTTGCCCGGATTTTCACCCAAAAACACCCCAAATATTTTTCCGCCGCCCTTCGGGCGGCGGATTGGCCGCCTTCGGCGGCGTCGTCGTTTCACTCTGTACGAAGGACGTCGGTAAAGCCGAGCCCTTTGTACAACCGTTTCACTTCGACTTCTTTGCGGCTGTCTGTTTGTTTGCTTTTCCAGTTTCGTGCCTGTCTGTCGTCAGGGCTCCCTGTTTTTGTGGTTTTCTCCTGTTGCTCCGTCACAGCGTCTCCTGTTGTGGGGTTGCACGAGTTCTGCTCGCTGTTGCGGCCCTGCCTGAAAGAACCCCCGTCCGCCCCTCTCGGCTCCATCTCCGAGTGCCTACCTCATTCTGTCCGCTTTCCCGAAGTACACAGCGACCACTCTCACCGCCGAGCATCTCAGGAGATGCTGTGTCTCGCATCCAAATGTAGTTGCAGGTGCCCTCGGTTGCGGTGTTGTAGCGCAGTCCGCGCCGGTCGGAGGTCACACGCCACTCTGGAGTGCCTCCCACCGTCTGAGACCCCGGGCCCCCCCAAGGGCTTGGGGGGCCTTCCATCGGCGTGGCATTGCCTACAAGGTGTCGGACGCGATCCCGACTGTCAAGTGTCACAGTCTGTGGCTCGTCGATGCCAAGATCCTCGTTACGGTCCGATGGAACTGGGTGTTATTCGGAGCCCTACAACTGCAACACCTGAGGCTTGACAACCGGCTCCTGATGCAGGGAACGTATGCTGCAATTTTATCTGCGTTCATGCAGGTGTTGCCCCACCTGCAAGGTGACCGTCTTTTGCTGTCCTCAGGTGTACCGTACCCTAAATGGGAACGGGAAGAACGTTCCTCTCGGCCATGCTATGTTGTCGAAAACTTTGCGATACACGGCCAGCTTACTCGTGGCCTCATGTTCTTCTGTCCCTCCTGTTATGATGTCCGTCTCATGGATGTGCCCTGCAGGGCTTCCACACAGTGTCGAGGAGTGACTCGCACGGACAAATAATTGGCTTGGTCTTCCCACTTTCGAGCTCCCGTCTCCGAGAGCCCAGCACAGTTTTGAGTCGGACCTGGGAGAGCGGTTCGAACGGGAATTTCGGGCCGAACCCTGAAATTCTCCAACACCCCATACCGCACCTGAGACGCGGCTTCCTTATCTGAGGGGCCGCGTCCAAATACACGGACTTTGCTAAACTGGACCCAACTCCCCACACTCTTTTTTTGGCCATTTTTCCAAAAAATCCCCCCATTTTTTACAAAATTTTACAAAATTTACAGTTTGTTATACATCCTCCCAACAGTGCTTTTCCATCGCCTCTATTTCTATGGAGCGCATGAGTGCTGAAGATCACCCATCGGTTCTACCCCCCCAAAACGTAACACATTTTGCATCAATGCTGCCAACCGCTGTTGGCATCCCTCCATTCGTTGCCCCCCCTTCGTTAGCCCCAACGGGTGCTGGGAGCTAGAGTGCCTCCTGTAGCAACACAACTTTTGTGGTGTCACTGTGAGGGCTCAGCTGGCGTTCCATTTGCCTCAATTTTGCCACTGGGGACCTTCACTCAAAGTTCCTGATCCAGCAGGGGGGGGGGCACAGACAGTCTTTGTTTCACCCGAAAGCCTTCCTCGCGAAACCATTGAATGTCTGAGATGACCGCATGCCCCTGTTGCTTACCCAAATCGTGCACCCGTAGGGACTGTTCTGCTCGGGGTGAATCCAATCAAACCAGCATCAACACGACCGCCTTGTGTTGGGGCCGGATCGGGCACACGAAGAAGCGGATGGGGTGGAGGGGGGGACAAAGCCCCTTGCAGGGCGGGTGTGTGTGTGTGTGTTGATTGCTTTTTAAGTTGGGTTAACCCTGCACGGGTCCTAGCCCGCCCCTGTGCACGGTGGTCTCCCGCACGTCGGGGTAGACCCTTTTGGGCGGTTGTTGAAGCGGGGTCTGACCCCCGTTCTCGGGGGTCTGACGAACGCGGGAGTGGGCCCCGAAAATCGGCAGTCCGACCCCGATAGCGGGGGTCCAGGCGACGCGTCGTTCACGACACGGTGCTTCTTCGGGTCCCGAGGCTGCACCCCGGCTCTGCCGTGGTTCACCCCGGTTGCATTAGTTTCCATGGCAGAGCTCATGTCAGTGTCAATAGGCTGTCTGCCGGACCGACCAGGCATACTGCATGCGTCCTACTATGCCCTCGGATGTCTTGCTACGCCTGCTGTGTCCTGCCCTGGGTCAGCACTCGAGCATCTGCCCCTGTCTTCACCTATATTTGGCGGCGTGCCGTGTGGGGCTTTCCTGAGGGGAGGGGGTGCCGCACTGCCCCCCTCTGCACTGGAGAGCCTGCTGCGACTCGATCGTAGTAAAAATCAGACGAACCCCACCAACAGATGGAACGCCCCAGCCCCACCCCCCACCCCCCCGTCCCAACGGATCAGGGCGAGTTGAAGAGTGGAGGATACAACCTCACCACCACAACTACCTCCACCACCTCCTCCTCCTCACACACCACACCTCTACAGGGAGAGGCCGGCAAATGTTTCGCGGTGCAGTGGCCCGCCGCTACGCCACTCTTCTCCGGAGCGATGCCGCGGGCGTCTCGCTGGGCGAGCTTCTCCCCAAGCAGAGTAGCAGCGTGAAGCCCGGCTCGGCAGCAGCCACCTCACACTGGTTCTCGGCACCATGGCTCCATGACAACAGGCCGGACGCGTTTAACGCGGCGACACACCAGCGCGAATCCGACTGCTTCGGCGAGACGCCAATCTATTCCGCGCCCCGCATCGCAACCGCATCTGTCACCGGGGACACTCTCGAGGTGACGTGGGCCGCACTGCCAGACAGCAGCGCCACGCCCTCCCCCTCTACACCCCCTTCTGCGTTCCCTATCAGCTTCCTCCGCGGGATGGCCGCGGCAGCAGGTGCACCGAAGCCGCTTCCCGTGCCGCAGCAGAGTCCGGGGCAGAGGCTGGCAATCCCCGGAACACAGTCCCACAGCCCTACGACGCTGTGGGATCGTTCGACCTTCTCCGATGCGACGAACTACGCTGCTGGGTCTGCGGTGGGCTCTGCGGTGCCTCTTCCGACGGCGCAGTTTTCGGATGTGATGGGGTCCGACAAGACTGCGGCGGAGTGGCTCGAAAATATCGAGAAGTTTGGCTTCTGCCTGCTGCAGGGCTGCCCGCCGGAAGGGGATGACGCAAGCGTGGAGGGGATTGCGGCGAAAACGGCGCACTACGTCCGGAACAGCGTCTTCGGAGGTGTGTGGGGTTTCGAGGATAACAACGAGCATGCGGACACTGCTTATAACAACAGCAGCCTCCCGCTGCACACCGATGGGTGTTACACATTCGACCCGCCCGGGCTCCAGATGCTGCACTGCGTGGAGTATAAAGCGACGGGGGGTATGAGCATTCTCGCCGATGGGTTCAACGTGCTGCGGCAGTTCCGCGAGGAGTTCCCGCAGTCGTTCGACCTTCTGTGCGAGACCCCGATGGCCTTCACCTATCTCGACGTTGCGAGGGGCGTGCGCCTGGAGAACAGCACACCGCCCATCGTCGGGGATCTCCACGGGAATGTCAGCCAGCTGCGGTTCAACGACTGCGACAGGGACCCCCTTCCGCTGGATGCCACTGAGGAGCTCTACCGTGCCTGGCATGAGCTGTCCCTCGTGGTGAAGCGGCCGCAGCAGGCGGTGCACTTCCAGCTGCTCCCTGGGACAACGCTCGTGTTTGACAACTGGAGGCTGATGCACGCGCGCACGTCGTTTTCCGGAAAGCGGCGCCTCGTCGGGTGTTATATGAATAAAGAGGATTTCCTCTCTAGGCTCCGTGTGGTGCAGGCCGCACAGTGAGGCTGGGATTGAGGGGGTGGTGGTCGTGGCCCTGGCGCTGCGTATCTGAGTTCACTCGGTGGTGCCCCTGGTCTGAATTGGAAAAAAAGGGTGAAGGTGTGTGTGGGTCGAGCGGTGCGCCGGCATGGGCTTGACGGGTAAGGTTGCTGGCCTGGCCCTACCACCGAGGCTTTTCTATAAAAGATTTGTGTCTGGGTGTCTGGGTGTGTCTTGTGTGTTGTGTTGTGTGTTGGATTCCTTCCCGTATGTTCTGTACCCAGCTTTGGCGCACAACCAATATTCCCTCTATTTCCTTTACGAGCCACGAGCGATGAAGACAAGCGGGGCAAAGTCGCGAAGTTTGCGAAAATACACGCGTGAATCATACCCGACACGTGTTGGCGATTGGGCTCTGCCATGGGAGCAGAGCGCACATATGTTGACAGCTTGTCCCTCGCTCTGGTCGTGCTGTGACGGAGTCACATCACCAGGGCGGGCATTTTCCGTTCATATCACCCTTGGCGTTACGCTTTGTTTTTGTTGCATACGGGGGGTGTGGCTGGAGATTGGATGCCCCACCCTGCGACCCGTTTTTTTGCCCTTTTTTCATTTTTTTCTGTGATTTTGCCTCACGCAGCATTCGTTGCGCCCACCCCCCCCACCCCCTCCCGCGCGCCGGGTTCGGTGTGTAGGGGAAGCGCTGTCGGCAAAAAAAAAACTGTGAAAAGAGAGGTTGTCAATCAGGATTCAGGGTCGCAGGCAAAAGGAAGCTGTCTGGTTTCTCTACATACACGGTGGACTCCCACCCCCTGGAGCGGGGGTCTGGGCGACCCCCGCTAGCGGGAGTCTGCCCTGCTATTTTTGGTGCCCAGGCGACCCCCGCGAGCGGGGTCCATACCCCCGCTCGCGGGGGTCTGGACCCCCGATATTCCGATATCCCAAAAAGGTGCACCCTGACGTGTGGGAGTCCACCGTGTACAAAGCACATCCCCTCCCTACCCCACCCTCCCTACCGTCCCCCGCCCCAACTGCCGCAAGCAGTATTCCGAATTACGAGTGATGGAAGAGTCACAAATGTCTCGAAGAAACGAAGGAAAGTCGTAGGACTGAAGCTTCTGGATCAGCACCTCAACGCGGTGGGCAGGGCGGGATGTCCCATACAACCTGGCCGTCATGAATGCCGCTGTTTACAGCAACCCCCAACACAATATTGAGACACGAACGTCGTCTCAAGGCGTCTGTCGCCTTTGTTTTAACGGGGGCGGTTCTACCAAGAAGCGAAAGGAATGCGACTTTCTGCTTTAAAAATGATGCCCCCACCCCCACCCCCACCCCCACCCCCACCCCCACCCCCACCCCCACCCCCACCCCCACCCCCACCCCCACCCCCACCCCCACCCCCACCCCCACCCCCACCCCCACCCCCACCCCCACCCCCACCCCCACCCCCACCCCCACCCCCACCCCCACCCCCACCCCCACCCCCACCCCCACCCCCACCCCCACCCCCACCCCCACCCCCACCCCCACCCCCACCCCCACCCCCACCCCCACCCCCACCCCCACCCCCACCCCCACCCCCACCCCCACCCCCACCCCCACCCCCACCCCCACCCCCACCCCCACCCCCACCCCCACCCCCACCCCCACCCCCACCCCCACCCCCACCCCCACCCCCAGAGCCTCTCGCGGCGCGTGCAGCAGGGGGAAGGGGTTGTGGCTCGTACCCTATCTGCACTCGCTGCACAGGCCTGCCCGTATTGTGCAGAACATTATGCTTTTACTAGTTACGAGCGACGAAGCGTAGCGAAGTCGCGAAGTAACGAAGGAAATCGCACGACTGAAGCTTTGGATTAGCACCTCATGCCACTTCACAGGGCCTCAACACAGCCTTGAGACAGCAAGTGTGCGCTCAACAAAAAGTAGTCCGGAACTGTTCTCCCACAGTTGCTGGACAGGGTGTCTATAATAAAGCGAAAGGAGCACGATTTCATCCCCCATCCCCGACCCCTACCCCAGTGAAACTAAGAAGCGGGGTGCGATACTGGCCTCAGCGGCTGACCTCCCCCAGTCTGAGAAGGCAGCAGGCCACACCTCGGTTGGGGCGAGTAGGGAACAGAAAAGGCAGAAGGGGCAGTCGCCACTGTGTGTCAGCACGGATTTTTTACAGGGGTTTTTTTTAAACTTTTTTTTTGACACAAAGAGAATGGAAAGGACGCCTGCTGCCGGCAGAGATGGTGTTTTTTTGTTGGAACGCAGGCCCATCCTGCGTTTGCTCTCCGCGTTGCTGCATGCGCTCAAGCGCTGGTGGTTGGAGAGAGAGAGAGAGACAGAGAGATACGATACATGTCCAGTGGCGATCACATCAAGAACAGAGTGTGCGGTGTGCTCCACACCGCGACAAACGAGACTCATATGCCTGGGGGTCTTCGCGACGGTGCCGAAAAAAACGGTCCGTTTATTTTTCCCGTGCATTATTTAGTGTATTTCAAGCAAAAGGCGTATCAACCGTGCTTTCTTCTTCCCGATTTGACGCGTTGACGCTTCCACCACCCGAGAGCCTGCTGCTTTGATGCAGGTGTGGCGCACATGTGAACACGAGATGGTTAGAGACACGGAGGAGAAGTCGTTGGAATCACTCCTACACTTTTACGCTTCATGCGTGTGCTAAAGCCAAAACCCTGTTTTGAAAGCAGACTGTGTTGTGAGATAATGCCACTGAACTTTCCCGGAATTAATGCAGATAGCCAAGACCGCACGGTGTGTGGTGTGCTGGTTTGCTCTGGTTGAGTGGCATGCAGCTGTCAATCGCTCGAGTGGGAGATGAGAGAGAGAGAGAGAGAGAGATAGAGAAAGCTCAAAGATACGTGTCGGGTGTAGAATTCCAAGGCAGCAAAAAGCTGGGATCCCTCCACCCCCCTGGGTTTATTGTGCGTTCGAAGAACACCAACTGTCGTTGCTACCCCTCTCTTGTGATTCGCCCGGTTGCATTAGTTTTTTCGTTTGAAACCTTCTCTTCCATCCTGCACGTTGGGGTGTGTGTGTGTCGACAGTGGAGATCACATCAAGAGGAAGTGCTCGATGTGTGTCTCCACTAATATAAAAAGATTCACGTGTGTGTGTGTGTGTGTGTGTGTGTGTGTGTGTGTGTGTGTGTGTGTGTGGTGACCACGTTTTGTGTGGGGAGATCCTGCGCGGATCATTGCCCACCCCCGCCCACTTCTACGTCACAGCGGAGGCCCCACTCGGGTTAGAGTGTGGGGCCAACTCAGTGCCACTCCGGGGAGGAGGGCGTGCAGCATAGCCAGCGTGGTGTGTGTGGCAGCAATGTGTTAGTGTTTTGCCATCGCTGTAGCAGTCACCGCATCGGTCCATGCTGTGGCGTTTGCAGAAGCCCATAGTGACCGGGAGCCCGTCCCCCTCTTTGTGGTGGTTGCGGCAGCACACCTCCTCTGGGAGGCGTCGCTTTTGGCATGCCGAGCAACGGGGCTTCCAATGCAACTTGCAGGCAAGCACCTTTGCGTTCCTCCTGGCACCAGGGGGGGCAGTACGGGGGGCAGCGCCCCTCCGCTCCCATGGGCGTCCCACCCGGCTGTTGGCCTGCCGACCGCGCGCCGCCCACTGCTGGGCCGGCTGCTGCCAGCCCTCTGGGTAGTGCGGCTGTGGGGCGAAGGTGGCGGCCCACGCCATTCCGCGGTCATGGAATACCGTATCTTGCCGGCTGTGGACTGGCTCAGCCAGGTGTGCTTGGAGGCTGCGCATCACCGATTCAGTGGCAGGGTTCAGTTGGGCCCTCCTCGACAGGCCCGCCGCCACAGTTCCGCCGAGAGCCGTGAGGACCGTTGAGTTGGCAGCATGACCGCAATGCCAGGGCCCTTTGCCCACTTTCGTCACCATACTGCAGAGTCCTTTCAGCGAGGCGGCTTTCCCTAGGATACTGCTCTGGAACACCGTGAGGTCCTGCTGGAGCTTCTGCCGCGAGGCCCCCAGCCTTTCAGCCTCATCCATCGCGGCGTTGCTGAGGGCGTCAGCATCGGTGTTGGATTCCCTCTTCACATGCTCATACGTGAGAGTGAACCTCGGTTGGAGGTCCGCAGCCAGCGCGGACGTGCTGAGGAAAAGAGGACGGAGGGCGGCATCCCGGCACAGGGATTCCCCTCGGAGCTGCCGCAGCACCACCTGGGAGTCGCCTCGCACTGTGACTGGGCCCTCAGGGGCATCGCCCCTCTCGAGGAGGCGCAGGCCTGCTCGTAGCGCCTCGTACTCAGCAATGTTGTTGCTACGCACGTTCAGCAGCGGGAGCACTTTCTCTGAGACCTTGCAGCCGTCTTGGTACAGCACCGCCCCTGCCCCCGCCACAGCGAAGGGGGTGCCGTTGTCGCGCGCGCCACCGTCAAAGTACAGGGTGAGCCCCGGGGCCGTGTCTGCAGGAATGCGCGGGCGGGCCTCCCTCGCACCCTTCTTATTCGGGTCCACGTGGGTAGGGGGGCGGATGCGGCGTGTCACGGTGTCTGGGAGGGTGAGGCCCGTCGACAGCTCGAAGTCCACGGCTAGCTCCATCAGGGTCACAGTTTGCTCACCCCCCTGCGGTCCCCACTTCAGGCCCCTTAGCCAGTCGCAGAGAGCCACCCACATGCCTGGGGGCCGCTTGCCCCACGTCTGCTTGACTTCGGATGGCGCCAGTGCAGGGATGCAGGCACTCTCGGGGGTGGGGGTGCTCCACTCCCAGGGGTAGACTGTAGTGCGGTGGTGGCGTACAGAGCGGTCGAGCAGCCCGTCCTTCTCCTGTCGCGCCGCCAAGACTGCGATGAAGTAGCGGTGCAGCTGCGCCACGGTGGTGATTCTGTCAGCAAAAGACATGGGCAGCGGCTGCTCGTTCTCCGGAACGCCGTATCTGTACACGGGCGCTACCCCACACTGCGCCAGGCATGCCGGCCAGGCAGTTCGGTCCCTCGCTGCTACGGGGTGTTTCTGGCGGACCGGCTCCCATGCCGCGCAGTCCCACCATAGGTGCGACACCGTCTCCGGGGCCCCAGCTGTGCAGTACCGGCACACCTCCCCCAGGCCCGTGCGCCCTCGGGCAGGCACCGCCCCTGCAATGACAGAGCGGAGGAGGCCTCGCTGGTATCCCGTAATTGCGGCGCCCTCCCCCTCCAGGACGCAACGTGTCACCCTTCCGTCAATGCCGTGCTCTGCTCCTTGGAAGTCCTCTCTGCGTTCAGCCAGCTTCCCCGCCGTGGCGTTTCGCAGGGTTTGGCGGAGGTCGTGCGCGAAGATCGCCCAGGCGCTCGGCGTTGCTGCAACAGGGTCGAAGGTGACAGCGCGACCAGCCTCGTCCGTGTAGGCCAGGGTGGTCGCCGTACTCCAGCGCCATCCTATCCCTTGCAGGGCAGCCCAGAAGAGCGCAAGGGGGCCTGTCCCCTCAAGCCTCTCTTTGCTCCCCCATGCTTCCTCGGACAGCACCCTGCTGTGGCCCCACTTTTTGATCTGCTTGGCCCACGTGGTGATCTGCCGGTAGGGAGGAGCGATAGCGGGGTCCACCCGGTGCGCCTGATGGAGGACACACAGCACGATCTCTTGCGCTCTGCGTGGTGGGCCAGACCAGAGCGCGGCGACGAAGAGGCCCCTCCATCGCCTGATGGCCTTGCTGTCCCAACGAGTTACGAGGGCATCGTAATACAGCCGTGCCCCCGCCGTCATCGCAGCCGCCTGCCCTTTCCATTGCACCGGCAGGGGCAGCGCTGAGGTTCTGCGGAGGTTCTGCTGCGCCCCCTCTTTCCGACGGGCGATGCGCTCGGACTGGGGCGCTGTGCGCCCTTCCCTGATCAGGCGCGCGTGCAGCATGGCCCCGAGACAGTCAAAGCTGTTGCGTTGCCGGAGGGGAGTGGCCTCGCCGTCCCTCGCCCGGTACATGATCCGGAGCGGCCCGGGGGATGTTGAGAACACGTGGGACTTAATTTCTGCGCAAATAGCCATCCCGGTGTCGTGAGAGAAATCCGCAGAGTCGTTCACCACCTCTTGTAGGACCTCCGGACTGGAGGCTGTGGCGTACACATCGTCGACGAAGGATAGCGCCCTCGTGTCCTGCCGGTGTTCGACCATCCGCATCCACACACCCACCAGCACGTTAATCAGCACGACACTGATGGGGCAGCCCTGCATGATGCCGTTGGTAGGCAGGAAGCCTTCTCCGATGGTGCCACTCGCCCGGAAGTGCCGCTGCATCGTCCTGTACGCTGCTCGCAGGGTGCGCAGGACACGGGTGTCGAATCCGAGCTCCGCAGCCAGGCGGAAGGTGAGGTCGATAGGCACCGTGTCGAAGCACTTCTTGAAGTCAAGGGCGACTCCGTGCAGCGGTCGCCCCGTGAGGTGGGCCTCTTCGATGCGTGCCGCCAGGTGCCAGATGAGGTCCTCTGCACCGTGGCCAGGCCGGCAGCCGTGCAGGTCCTCCGGTGCGATGGTCTCCAACCACTTCAGTGCCGGTTTCACCCGGATCGCTGCCCACACTCTATACAGCACAGGGGTGATACTGATGGGGCGCTGCGATAGAGGCTCGCCTGAGCTGCCAGGCTTGGGGATGAGGCAGATCATGGCATGCATTAACTGTTCCGGCCACTCGCCCGATCGTTCGACCTCGTTGAACACCTCCGCAAAGAGCTTGAGGAGTTCGTGTGGGAGTTGTCTCAGTTCGTGGACCCTCCAGCCGTGCAGGCCCGGTGAGGTGGACGTGGACATCTTGGCCAGGGCCTTCCCGACGTCTTCTGCTGTGATGGTCTTGCACTCCATGTCAGCCGTCTCGGGGAGAAAGCGGAGGTATCTCTGGCGGAAGGTGTCCCACCGGGGCTCGGGCGTTGTCGCGTACTTGCGGAAATATCCCCCCCACGCCGTGTCGCTTCTCAGCAGCTCGTCCGCCTCCTTGGGGCAGGCCGTGAAGGACCCATCTTCGCGCCGCATGAAGGTGGCTGGGGCGCAGAAACGATCTGCGAGGTACGCAAACACCTGCCCTGCCTCGTATGTCCAAGCCTTCTGCATCCTCGCCTTCCAGGTGCGGATTCTCGCTTCGCGGAGCCTGTCAAACATGCCCCTCTGCGACCCCTCCAAGACGATGAGGGCCTGCTCCAGAATCTCCAGGTCTGGCAGCTGCGAGGTTGTGTTCGCCAGCGCCGCTTGCAGCCCCTGGGGGAGGCCGCCCTCCCTTAGGCGCTTCTTCGCGGCGTTCCAGGCGTGCTCCTCCCCGTTCGTGAGGCCGTATGGTTTTTCTGCCTGCAGGCGTTTGAGGCCTTCTTTGACCAGGCATCGAATGTTCCCTAGCAGCCCGTCCTTCGCCCGGGTGTTCATGTCTCCTGCCCCCCGTGCAGAAGCGGGATGGTGCTTGGTAGCCGTCCGCGACCACTGCATACGGTAGCCCTCCGCCCTGCCCGTGTAGGCCGCTTCCTGTCTCTCCAGGTGGCCCACATGGACACGCTTCAGGAAGCGCTCGCCGCAGGTGGAAGCTCGGTGGAGGAGCTGCGCGGCCGTCGCTCCGTGACGTAGTTCCCCCTCTGCTAGTACGTCCTGCATCACCCCTCTTGCTGCAGCGTCCCCCAGCTTGGGCTTGCCCGCAGGGAAAGGGGTGGGGAGGATGCAGATCTTTTTGGGGCGGCGGAAGGCAGTGAGGTCCAGATCGACGAAGAGCGGGCAGTGTGTGGGTATGTTGTAGTCTCCCCGCTTTGCCACCTCGACTCGACGCAGTGCCGGCGCTGCGCAGGGGTTCATTAGGCAGATGTCCAGCCGGGTGCCGTTCTCCGATGCCCAGCAGGTGTTCTGCACTCTCTGCTGTGCGAGGTCCGCATGCGTCGTCGCCGCGTCGACCCAGCCGCCCACCCGGCACGCCTGGGACAGGACAGCGCTGGTTTCTGGGTTGGTGTTCAGGTCCCCCATCAGCAGGACGGGCACCTGTCCCAAGCCAGCTGCGTGATCGAGCGTCTCTTGCAGGAGGGCTTCCCGCTGTTCGCCCACTTCGGACCCCGAGTGACCGTAGACGCACAGGATGTGAAGAGCCGTTTTGCCGTCTCCAATCGCTAGCACGACGTGTACCATGCGGGTGCTGTCGTAGAGCTTCTTTTCCTGCGTGGTCTTCGGCTGCACCACCTGTGCGACCAGGCCCTCCTTCACCATGACAGCCACGCCCCCGGGCTTCGTTTGTTCGCGGCCGTTCGCGCCTGCGACCCTGGGCATGCCCTTGCCCCAGTGCATAGCCCAGCCGTGGGCTGCGAAGTAGCCATTGTGCGTGCCCTTGCTCGGGTCCGGCGTACGAGTTTCCTGCAGGGCCACAACATCCGCCTTCAGTCCCGCCACGTCGCCGAGGTGCGTTTGCAGCGACGTTACGTTAGCTGTCGCCACCCTGAGCACTCCGGGCGATGATAATTGGTGTGCAGGGCGCCTCAATCGCCGCAGGGGCGGCGGCGCCGTGGGTCCTTGGCTGGCTGAAGGTGCGCGCGCCCCGCCTGCAGCGGCTGGGGCGGGCGTGGGAAGATCTGCAGGGATAGTCCACTGGTTTGCCGGCGTCGCAGCTAGCTCCCGGGCCAGGCTCAGGGGAAGGCGAAGCACATCGTAGTGGAAGGGCCTCCACGTAAGCCCCAGCACCTTGGCACCCTTCCCACACCGGGTCATGTATTGCTTGCTGTTGGAGGCGAGCAGCCACACCTGCGCATCCAGGACTTCTGCCGCAACCCGAAGTGTGGCCGCGTCCCCGTATGTCCCTAGACGCGTCTGTCTCTCGATGTAGTCGTCGTAGGATGCAGGAGCTTGCGGGTCGTCGTGGTCAGGCACGTACGAGGCCCTGCGCTCTGCGTCTTGCCGCATGGATGTCGCCACCGCTGCACGCAACCCTTCTGCTGTCCACTCCGCGCACTGCTCTGCAAGGCCGGCGTACTGACAGTTGCCATCCTTAGGCACTGGTACCCGGAGCGCCATCAGTCTCCTTGCAGCCTGCGTCAGCCACTGCTCGTCCTGCTCTATGGTGGAGGGGGAGTACTCCTGTCCCCCCCCACGGAGGGGCCGGGGTTCTCCTGCCCCTGACGCCACATCTACGGGGTTCCAGCTCTCCGGGGCCGTTGTCTGGGTATCTCCTGCCCACACGGCGGCTCGGCTGGGTCTAGGTGGGGTTGGGGGCGATGTTGGGGTTGGGGTTCTATTTGGTGTTCTATTTGGAGGTGTTTGTGTCGGCCCCGAGACCTCCTGTTTCTCGGGGTGGGGCGCGGCTGGGGGCCCGGCGGCAAGTGTGCATCGTCCCCAGACATGGTCGGCACCCCGGCCAGGGGGAACATCGATCGCTTGCACGGGTCCTCCCCGCTGGCCGGGATGCCCGCCCCCCTACTCCTCCTCTTGCTTCTGCGGGTAGGGAGTAAGGCGGTTGGAGCGGGGCCTCAGATACGCCGTGATGGAGGCCTGCCTGACCCTCCCGTTCCTGCTGGCTCCCGCCTCCCTACCCGGTGGGGCCTTATCCCCGGCATCCGCCGTGGGCGCTAGGTCTCTGAGAGGTGGGGCCGGCGGGGCGGGCTGGGCAGGCGGCGCCGGTGCTGCCGGCGGCACTGCTGCTGGCTGCGCAGGGGTAGGGGCAGCGTTCGCTGTTGCTGGTGTCTCGGGTGCCACGGGTGTCACTGGTTTGCTGTGTGAGTCCCCGGGCGGGGCAGGGGTGGAGGTGGAGGTGGAGGTGGTGGTGGAGGAGGAAGGGGTGGTGGCGGCGGCTGGGGGCGCTGGCGGGGCATCCATAGCCGGACCGGCCGCGGGCTTCGGCGGTGCCTTGCCCTTCGCCCCCTTGGACCCACTCCGCCCTCTCGTGTCGATGCCTAACTCCCGCTTCACCGTGCTTAGCATCTCCTGATGCTGCCGCTTCCGGCCCTCCTCTGCGTCGCGCACCCCCTCCAACAGTCCCTGCCAGCTCTGTCCGAGCTCGCTGGCCTGCTGTGACAGCTGGCGCTGCACCTTCTCGCCCTCCTCCCTTCCGGCCTGTTGGAGGCGCACCATCTGCGCTTCGCAGGCCTCCCGCAGCTCCCCACACACCTCGTCCAGCCGGCCCTGGAGGCGTGCCCCCTGCTCCACGGACGCCTGCGCCGACAGCTGCTGGGCGGCCGTGGCTTCCTTGCGCTGGGCTTCGCAGGAGGCCCGCAGGTCCTTCACCGCGACACCCAGGCGTTCCGTCTGCAGCCGCAGGTCGCACACCACGGCTTCCCCCTGCTGCGCCTCCCACGACTTGCGCAGCTCTGCCACCGCGGCGTCGAGGCGTCGCTGCTCCAGCGCGCGCTGGGCCTCGAGGTCCGCGCGGACCTTGTCGACCTCCGCTTGGAGCTGCAGCGCCTGGAGGTGGGACAGGGGCTCCTGCTGACCCGCTGTTCCCTGCAGGCCTAGCATGGCCTTGCGCGCCTCGTGCAGGTCGGCTGCGAGGCCGTCCCGTTCCACCTGCGCCTGGCGGATCTGGGCGTCCCGCTGCGCAAGCTGGCCCCGCATGTCGTCTTCGAGGGCCTTGCGGCTGGCTTCCCAGCCCTTCCGCGCCGTAGCCATCTCTGCCGCGTGCGCACGGCCCTGCTCTTCCAGGCGGCTACCCATGCTGGCGAGCTCGGTCGCCACCCGCTGCAGGTCGGCGCCTGCTGCCGCCCCTTTCGCCCCCTGCTCCAGCACCCCGACCCGCTTGTGGAGGAGGGGGACGGCCTCGCCCAGCGACTGCTGGGCTTCTGCGACCTTGGCAAGGGACCCCTCCTGCCTCCGGAGGTGCACCTTCACTTCCTTCAGCTCCCGCGCTGCTTCCTGCGTGGGGGCGGTGGCGGGGGGGGAGGCGGGTTTGCGCTCTTGGAGGCGCTGCAGCAGGGTCGCCTGCTCCTCAAGCCGCTGCTCCTGGCGGCCGAGGCGATCCCCCACACGCTGCACGTGCAGCCCGTGCTCCTGCGCCTGGGAACCCAGCAGTTCCTGCAGCTGCGACACCTGCTGCGACGCCTGCTCAGCTAGGTTGTTGTGACCCAGCTGCAACTGCCCCACCTGCTCCTCCAACTGCTGGCGACGCGCGTCCTGCTCCTGCAGTAGGCGGCGCAGACCCAGCATCTCGGATTGCCAGGCCACACCATCACCCGCGGCGGTGTCGGGGGCGGTCGGCGCGGGGTCGTGGCCGAGCTCCCTCAGGCTCCCGGCGATCTTCTCCAGGTCCTTCTGGAGCCTGGTCACCCGCTGTTGCGCCTGCTGGGCGTGCTGCTTTGCTGCTGCTGCCGCACCGCCGCCTCGCCCGGTCCGTCCTACGGCGCCACTGGCCTGCGACTTCGCGGCCCTTCCCGCTCTCGCTGCGTCGGCGCGCTCCGCCTGGAGCCTCTCGCTGACGCTATCGTAGCGCCGCTTCAGGCGGGCTACATCCTCGGCCTTTTTCTTCGCGGCCGCCTCCTGCTGCTTCTGCTCCTCGAGGAGCAGCGTGTCCGTCAGGACCACCTCCTTCCCGTTGACCGTGAGGGTCCATGTGGGGGGGGAGCCGTGGGTGGGGGGGCGCTCGGCGGCGAGGACGGCGACGCCACCCTCTAATCCGTCCAGCACCGCATCCCAGTGGAGGTGCTGGAGGATGGCGCGCACGTGGGTGGCGCCGTAGAGGGGGGGGAGGGGCTGGAGCTCGTATCTGCGAGGCTCTGTAAATTCGAGGGGGGGCAGGGGGGCGGCCTGTTGGCCACCGGCCTGGGGACCGGTGTTACCGGAGGAGACCCCGTGGAGGTCGGCCTGTGACATTCTGCCCGTGTATCCCTCTCTCCTCCTGTGTGTGTGTGTGTGTGTGTGTGTGTGTGTGTGTGTGTGTGTGTGTGTGTGTGTGTGTGTGTGTGTGTGTGGTTATAAAGTTTTAAGGCGGTGTCGCCCTGCACGGGCAGTAGCACCTCCCCTTCAGTATCGCACTCCCGAAGGATTCCCCAACACGACGTGACACCGGTTTCGACGCGTACTCTTCGTACCCCTCCCCCCGGCCGCGTCTCTTCAGCGAAGAACCGGGGATAATCGGACCAGGGCTAGCTAAACCCTGGTGGTGTCACGGGTGGGGTTGGAGAGGGAGAAAAAGGAAGAAATGAAGTTGCGAAAAAGTCAAACACTGACACGTGAAATCAATAAAAAGGGTGGTATATATCGCCCCCTTGCTGCGACGAAGACACTAAATAGTCAGGCCGCTTCAAGAGTCTTGAGGGCTTGAAGGAAGAAACAGGTTGCTGATGAGTCTCAGGAGCAGGCACCTTTTGTCCGCCCACATGACCTTCGCCCGAAGGCGAACCTCGTCCAGCTTGGCTCGATCGCCACAGAGAAGGGGATCATTCTCCGCTGTGGTGAACATCTTAAAAACCGAGGGTGCAGAGGTGGGGCAGCCCACTGGTGCGACAGCAGGCCGCCCCCGGATAGCTATAACTAGTGCATAGGAAGAATACGACGGCACACGCAACAGATGCCGAAGGCACAACGGCGGGTCACTTTTAACCACCAGAGGAGTGGCACTCCCGAGGGGTGGGGAAGGGGGGGTAGTCACAACACTTTCGAAGGAAGAAAAGGGGCAAATGGGATGTTTTGTGCAAGGTAGAAAGGAAGTCACAACATGAGGCAGGGGGGATTGCTCATCAGGCCTGGGGGAATAGAGGGTTTGTGTGTGGTTATAAAGTTTTAAGGCGGTGTCGCCCTGCACGGGCAGTAGCACCTCCCCTTCAGTATCGCACTCCCGAAGGATTCCCCAACACGACGTGACACCGGTTTCGACGCGTACTCTTCGTACCCCTCCCCCCGGCCGCGTCTCTTCAGCGAAGAACCGGGGATAATCGGACCAGGGCTAGCTAAACCCTGGTGGTGTCACGGGTGGGGTTGGAGAGGGAGAAAAGGAAGAAATGAAGTTGCGAAAAAGTCAAACACTGACACGTGAAATCAATAAAAAATCGGTATATATCGCCCCCTTGCTGCGACAAAGACACTAAATAGTCAGGCCGCTCCAAGAGTCTTGAGGGCTTGTGTGTGTGTGTGTGTGTGTGTGTGTGTGTGTGTGGTTATAAAGTTTTAAGGCGGTGTCGCCCTGCACGGGCAGTAGCACCTCCCCTTCAGTATCGCACTCCCGAAGGATTCCCCAACACGACGTGACACCGGTTTCGACGCGTACTCTTCGTACCCCTCCCCCCGGCCGCGTCTCTTCAGCGAAGAACCGGGGATAATCGGACCAGGGCTAGCTAAACCCTGGTGGTGTCACGGGTGGGGTTGGAGAGGGAGAAAAAGGAAGAAATGAAGTTGCGAAAAAGTCAAACACTGACACGTGAAATCAATAAAAAGGGTGGTATATATCGCCCCCTTGCTGCGACGAAGACACTAAATAGTCAGGCCGCTTCAAGAGTCTTGAGGGCTTGAAGGAAGAAACAGGTTGCTGATGAGTCTCAGGAGCAGGCACCTTTTGTCCGCCCGCATGACCTTCGCCCGAAGGCGAACCTCGTCCAGCTTGGCTCGATCGCCACAGAGAAGGGGATCATTCTCCGCTGTGGTGAACATCTTAAAAACCGAGGGTGCAGAGGTGGGGCAGCCCACTGGTGCGACAGCAGGCCGCCCCCGGATAGCTATAACTAGTGCATAGGAAGAATACGACGGCACACGCAACAGATGCCGAAGGCACAACGGCGGGTCACTTTTAACCACCAGAGGAGTGGCACTCCCGAGGGGTGGGGAAGGGGGGGTAGTCACAACACTTTCGAAGGAAGAAAAGGGGCAAATGGGATGTTTTGTGCAAGGTAGAAAGGAAGTCACAACATGAGGCAGGGGGGATTGCTCATCAGGCCTGGGGGAATAGAGGGTTTGTGTGTGGTTATAAAGTTTTAAGGCGGTGTCGCCCTGCACGGGCAGTAGCACCTCCCCTTCAGTATCGCACTCCCGAAGGATTCCCCAACACGACGTGACACCGGTTTCGACGCGTACTCTTCGTACCCCTCCCCCCGGCCGCGTCTCTTCAGCGAAGAACCGGGGATAATCGGACCAGGGCTAGCTAAACCCTGGTGGTGTCACGGGTGGGGTTGGAGAGGGAGAAAAGGAAGAAATGAAGTTGCGAAAAAGTCAAACACTGACACGTGAAATCAATAAAAAATCGGTATATATCGCCCCCTTGCTGCGACAAAGACACTAAATAGTCAGGCCGCTCCAAGAGTCTTGAGGGCTTGTGTGTGTGTGTGTGTGTGTGTGTGTGTGTGTGTGTGTGTGTGTGTGTGTGTGTGTGTGTGGTGACCACGTTTTGTGTGGGGAGATCCTGCGCGGATCATTGCCCACCCCCGCCCATTTCTACGTCACAGCGGAGGCCCCACTCGGGTTAGAGTGTGGGGCCAACTCAGTGCCACTCCGGGGAGGAGGGCGTGCAGCATAGCCGGCGTGGTGTGCTTGGCAGCAATGTGGTAGTGTTTTGCCATCGCTGTAGCAGTCACCGCATCGGTCCATGCTGTGGCGTTTGCAGAAGCCCATAGTGACCGGGAGCCCGTCCCCCTCCTTGTGGTGGTTGCGGCAGCACACCTCCTCCGGGAGGCGCCGCTTCTGGCATGCCGAGCAACGGGGCTTCCAATGCAACTTGCAGGCAAGCACCTTTGCGTTCCTCCTGGCACCAGGGGGAGCAGTTCGGGGGGCAGCGCCCCTCCGCTCCCATGGGCGCCCTACCCGGCTGTTGGCCTGCCGACCACGCGCCGCCCACTGCTGGGCCGATTGCTGCCAACCCTCAGGGTAGTGCGGCTGCGGAGCGAAGGTAGCGGCCCACGCCATTCCGCGATCATGGAACACTGTATCCGTCCGGCTGGGGGCTGGCACAGCCAGGTGCGCTTGGAGGCTGCGCATCACCGACTCAGTGGCAGGGTTCAGCTGGGCCCTCCTCGACAGGCCCGCCGCCACAGATCCACCGATCGCCGTGAGGACTGTTGAGTTGGCAGCATGGCCGCAATGCCAGGGCCCAGTGCCTACTTTCGTCACCATGCTGCAGAGCCCCTTCAGCGAGGCAGCCTTCCCCAGGATACTGCTCTGGAACACCGTGAGGTCCTGCTGGAGCTGCTGCCGTGAGGCCCCCAGCCTTTCAGCCTCGTCCATCGCGGCGTTACTGAGGGCATCAGCATCTGTGTTGGATTCCCTCTTCACATGCTCGTATGTGAGAGTGAACCTCGGTTGGAGGTCCGCAGCTAGCCGGGACGTGCTGAGGAACAGAGGACGGAGGGCGGCATCCCGGCACAATGAGTCCCCTTGGAGCTGGCGCAGCACCACCTGGGAGTCGCCCCGCACTGTGACTGGGCCCTCAGGGGCATCACCCCTCTCGAGGAGGCGCAGACCTGCACGGAGCGCCTCGTACTCAGCAATGTTGTTGCTACGCACGTTCAGCAGCGGGAGTACTTTCTCTGAAACCTTGCAACCGTCTTGGTATAGCACCGCCCCTGCCCCCGCCACGGCGAAGGGGGTGCCATTGTCGCGCGCACCACCGTCAAAGTACAGGGTGAGCCCTGGGGCTGTGTCTGCAGGGATGCGCGAGCGGGCCTCCCTCGCGCCCTTCCTATTCGGGTCCACGTGGGCGGGGGGGCGGATGCGGCGCGTCACGGTGTCTGGGAGGGTAAGGCCAGTTGATAGCTCGAAGTCCACGGCCAGCTCCATCAGGGTCACAGTATGCTCACTCCCCTGCGGTCCCCACTTTAGGCCCCTTAGCCAGTCGCAGAGGGCCACCCACATGCCTGGGGGCCGCTTGCCCCACGTCTGCTTGACTTCGGAAGGCGCCAGTGCAGGGATGGAGGCACTCTCGGGGTTAGGGGTGCTCCACTCCCAGGGGTAGACGGTAGTACGGTGATGGCGCACAGAGCGGTCGAGCAGCCCGTCCTTCTCCTGTCGCGCCGCCAGGACTGCGATGAAGTAGCGGTGGAGCTGTGCCACGGTGGTGATCCTGTCCGCAAAGGACATGGGCAGCGGCTGCTCGTTCTCCGGGACGCTGTATCTGTAAATGGGCGCCACCCCGCACTGGGCCAGGCATGCCGGCCAGGCCGTCCGGTCCCTCGCTGCTATGGGGTGCTTCTGGCGGACTGGCTCCCATGCCGCGCAGTCCCACCACAGGTGTGATACCGTCTCCGGGGTCCCAGATGTGCAGTATCGGCACACCTCCCCCAGACCTGTGCGCCCACGAGCAGGCACCGCCCCTGCAACAACGGAGCGGAGGAGGCCTCGCTGGTACCCCGTGATTGCAGCGCCCTCTCCCTCCAGGACGCAACGTGTCACCCTCCCGTCAATGCCGTGCTCTGCTCCTTGGAAGTCGTCTCTGCGTTCGGCCAGCTTCTTCGCCGTTGCGTTACGCAGGGATTGGCGGAGGTCGTGTGCAAAGATAGCCCAGGCGCTCGGTGTTGCAGCAACAGGGTCGAAGGTGACATCGCGACCAGCTTCGTCAGTGTAAGCCAGGGTGGTCGCAGCACTCCAGCGCCATTCAATCCCCTGCAGGGCGGCCCAGAAAAGCGCGAAGGGGCCTGTCCCCTCAAGCCTCTCTCTACTCCCCCAGGCTGCCTCGGACAGCACCCTGCTGTGACTCCACTTTTTGATCTGCTTGGCCCATGTGGTGATCTGCCGGTAGGGGGGGGCGACAGCGGGGTCCACCCGGTGCGCCTGATGGAGGACACACAGCACAATCTCCTGTGCTCTGCGAGGTGGGCCAGACCAGAGCGCGGCGACGAAGAGGCCCCTCCATCGCCTGATGTCCTTGCTGTCCCAACGAGTTACGAGGGCATCGTAATATAGTCGAGCCCCTGCCGTCATCGCCGCCGCCTGCCCTTTCCATTGCACCGGCAGGGGCAGCGCTGAGGTTCTGCGGAGGTTCTGCTGCGCACCTTCCTTCCGGCGGGCGATGCGCTCGGACTGGGGCGCTGTGCGCCCTTCCCTGATCAGGCGCGCGTGTAGCATGGCCCCGAGACAGTCGAAGCTGTTGCGCTGCCGGAGGGGAGTGGCCTCGCCATCCCTTGCCCGGTACATAATCCGGAGCGGCCCGGGGGATGTCGAGAAAACGTGAGACTTGATTTCTGCACAAATAGCCATCCCGGTGTCGTGGGAGAAACCCGCAGAGTCGTCTACAACGTCTTGCAGGATCTCCGGGCTGGGGGCTGTGGCGTATACGTCGTCAACGAAAGACAGCGCCCTTGTGTCCTGCCGGTGCTCGACCATCCTCATCCACACACCCACCAGCACGTTAATCAGCACGACACTGATGGGGCAACCCTGCATGATGCCGTTAGTTGGCAGGAAGCCTTCCCCGATGGTGCCGCTCGCCCGGAAGTGCCGCTGCATCGTCCTGTACGCTGCTCGCAGGGTGCGCAGGACACGGGCGTCGAAACCGAGCTCCGCAGCCAGGCGGAAGGTGAGGTCGATTGGCACCGTGTCGAAGCACTTCTTGAAGTCGAGGGCGACTCCGTGCAGCGGTCGCCCTGTGAGGTGGGCTTCTTCAATACGTGCCGCCAGGTGCCAGATGAGGTCCTCCGCACCGTGGCCAGGCCGGCAGCCGTGCAGGTCTTCGGGCGCGATGATCTCCAACCACTTCAGTGCCGGTTTCACCCGGATAGCTGCCCACACTCTGTACAGCACGGGGGTGATACTGATGGGGCGCTGCGACAGTGGCTCTCCTGAGCTGCCAGGCTTGGGGATGAGGCAGATCATGGCGTGCATCAGCTGCTCCGGCCACTCGCCCGACCGTTCAACTTCGTTGAACACCTCCGCGAAGAGCCTGAGGAGTTCGTGCGGGAGTTGTCTCAGTTCGTGGACCCGCCAACCGTGCAGGCCCGGCGAGGTGGACGTGGACATCTTGGCCAAGGCCTTCCCAACGTCTTCTGCCGTGATGGTCTTGCACTCCATGTCAGCCACCTCGGGGAGAAAGCGGAGGTACTTTTGGCGGAAGGTGTCCCACCGGGGCTCTGGCGTCGTTGCGTACTTACGGAAGTACCCTCCCCACGCCGTGTCGCTCCTCAGCAGCTCGTCCGCCTCCTTGGGGCAGGCCGTGAAAGAGCCGTCTTCGCGCCGCATGAAGGTGGCTGGAGCGCAGAAGCGATCTGCGAGGTACGCGAACACCTGCCCTGCCTCGTATGTCCAAGCTTTCTGCATCCTCGCCTTCCACGTGCGGATCCTCGCGTCGCGGAGCCTGTCGAACATGCCCCTCTGCGACCCCTCCAAGGCAATGAGGGCCTGCTCCAGGATCTCCAGGTCCGGCAACTGCGAGGTTGTGTTCGTCAGCGCTGCTTGCAGCCCCTGGGGGAGGCCCCCCTCCCTCAGGCGTTTCTTTGCGGCGTTCCAGGCGTGCTTCTCCCCATTCGTGAGGCCGTACGGTGCATCGGCTTGCAGTCGCTTGAGACCCTCTTGGACGAGGCATCGGAGGTTCCCCAACAGTCCGTCCTTCGCCCGGGTGTTCGTGTCACCGGCCCCCCGTGCAGAGGCGGGGTGGTGCTTGGTGGCCGCCCGCGACCACTGCATGTGGTAGCCCTCCGCTCTGCCTGTGTAGGCCGCTTCCTGCCTCTCCAGGTGGCCTACATGGACACGCTTTAGGAAACGCTCGCCGCAGGTGGAGGCTCGGTGGAGGAGCTGCGCGGCCGTTGCTCCGTGGCGCAGTTCCCCCTCTGCAAGCACGTCCTGCATTATCCCTCTCGCCGCAGCGTCTCCCAGCTTGGGCTTACCCGCAGGGAAAGGGGTGGGAAGAATGCAGATCTTTTTGGGGCGGCGGAAGGCAGTGAGGTCTAGGTCTACAAAAAGCGGGCAGTGCGTGGGTATGTCGTAGTCCCCCCGCTTCGCCACCTCAACGCGACGCAGGGCCGGCGCTGCGCAGGAGTTCATCAGGCAGATGTCCAGCCGAGTGCCGTTCTCCGACGCCCAGCACGTGTTCTGCACGCTCTGTTGTGCGAGCTCCGCATGCGTCGTCGCCACGTCGACCCAGCCGCCCACCCGGCACGCCTGGGACAGCGTGGCGCTGGTTTCCGGGTTGGTGTTGAGGTCCCCCATCAGTAGCACGGGCACCTGCCCCAACCCAGCTGCGAGGTCGAGCGTCTCTTGCAGGAGGGCTTCCCGCTGCTCACCCACTTCGGTCCCCGAGTGGCCGTACACGCTCAGGATATGAAGCGCCGTTTTCCCGTCTCCAATCGCTAGCACTACGTGCACCATGCGGGTACTGTCGTACAACTTCTGCTCCTGCGCGGTCTTCGGCTGCACCACTTGCGCGACAAGGCCCTCCTTCGCCATGACAGCCACACCTCCGGGCCTTGTTTGTTCGCGGCCGTTCGCGCCTGCGACCCTGGGCATGCCCTTGCCCCAGTGCATAGCCCAGCCGTGGGCTGCGAAGTAGCCGTTGTGCGTGCCCTTGCTCGGGTCCGGGACTCGGGTTTCCTGCAGGGCCACAACATCCGCCTTCAGGCCCGCCACGTCGCCTAGGTGCGTCTGCAGTGACGTTACGTTCGCTGTCGCCAGCCTGATCACTCCCGGTGTTGTTAGTTGATATGCAGGATGCCGCAATCGCCGCGGGGGCGGTGACGCTGTGGACCCCTGGACGGGCGTAGGCACTCGCGTCCCGTCCGCTGTGGCCGGGGTGGGCATAGGAAGGGCTGCAGGGATGTCCCACTGGTTCGTCGGCGTCACAGCTAGCTCCCGGGCCAGGCTAAGGGGGAAACGGAGCACATCGTAGTGGAAGGGCCTCCACGTAAGGCCCAGCACCTTGGCTCCCTCCCCACACCGGGTCATGCATTGCTTGCTGTTGGAGGCGAGCAGCCACACCTGGGCATCCAGAACTTCTGCCGCAACCCGGAGGGTAGCCGCGTCTCCGTATGTCCCCGGGCGCGTCTGCTTCTCGACGTAGTCGTCGTAGGATGTAGGGGCCTGCGGGTCATCGTGGTCGGGCACGTACGAGGCCCTGCGCTCTGCGTTTTGCCGCATGGACGACGCCACCGCTGCACGCAACCCGCCTGCTGTCCACTCCGCGCACTGCTCTGCAAGGCCGGCGTACTGGCAGTTGCCGTCCTTCGGCACTGGTACCCGGAGCGCCATCAGTCTCCTTGCAGCATGCGTCAACCACTGCTCGTCTTGCTCTATGGTGGAGGGGGAGTACTCCTGTCCCCCCCCACGGAGGCGCCGGGGTTCTCCTGCCCCTGTCGCCAAATCTACGGGGTCCCAGCACGGGGCCGTTGCCCGGGTATCTCCTGCCCGTACAGCGGCTCGGCTGGGTCTAGGTGGGGTTGGGGGTGATGTTGGGGTTGGGGTTCTACTTGGGGTGTGTGGAGGTGTTTGTATACGCCCCGAGACCTCCTGTTTCTCGGGGTGGGGTGCGGCTGGGGGCCCGACGGCGAACGTGATTTGTCCCCAGACGTGGTCGGCACCCCGGCCAGGGGGAACGTTAATCTCCTGCGCGGGTCCCCCCCGCTGGCCGGAGCGCCCGCCCCCCTATTCCTCATCCGGCTTCTGCGGGTAGGGGGTAAGGCGGTTGGAACGAGGCTTCAGGTACGCCGTGATGGAGGCCTGCCTGGTCCTCCCGTTCCTGCTGGCTCCCGGCACCCTACAGGGTGGGGCCTCATCCCCGCCAACTGCCGTGGGCGTCAGGGCTTCGAGGAGGGGTGGGGCCGGCGGGGCAGGCTGGGCAGGCGGCGCCGGTGCTGCCGGCGGCACTGCTGCTGGCTGCGCTGGGGTCGGGGCGGCGCTCGACGTTGTTGGTGCCCCGGGTGCCATAGGTGTCACGGGTTTACTGCTCGAATCACTGGGCGGGGCAGGGGCGGAGGAGTCAGAGGCGGCGGAGGTGGCAGAGGTGGTGGTGGTGGTGGTGCTGGGGGAGGAGCGGGCGGGTTTTGTGGGTGCTGGCAGGGCATCCGCAGCCGGCCCGGCCGTGGGCCCCGCCGGCGGTTTGCCCTTCGCCCCCTTGGACGCACCCAGCCCCTTTGTGGCAGCGCTCAGCTCCCGCCTCACGGAGATGAGCATCTCCTGGTGTTGCAGCTTGCGCTGCTCCTCCGCGTCGCGCACCCCCTCTAGCAGGCCCTGCCAGCTCTGCCCGAGCTCGCTGGCCTGCTGCGTCAGCTGGCGCTGCACCCTCTCGCCCTCCTCCTTCCCTGCCTGTTGGAGGTCAGCTCGAAGGGTAGTGTCGAGCTGGGTTGCCTTCTCGGCAAGGGCCTTGAGCTGCTGGGCCCCGTGCCGCGCCATCTGCGCCTCGCAGGTCCCCCGCAGCTCCCCACACACCTCATCCAGGCGGCTCTGGAGGCGGGCCACCTGCTCCCCGGTCGCCCGCTCCGACTGCTGCTGGGCGGCCGTGGCGTCCTTGCGGTCAGCCTCGCAGGAGGCCCGCAGGTCGCGCACCGTGACCCCCAGGCGCTCCGTCTGCCGCCGCAGCTCGCCCACCGCGGCTTCCCCCTGCTGCGCCTCCCACGCCCTGCGGAGCTCCGCCACCGCCGCGTCCAGGCGCTGCTGCTCCTGCCCGCGCTGCGCCTCCAGGTCGGCCCTGACCGCGTCCACCTCCGCCTGGAGCTGCTGCGCCTGGTGGTGGGAGAGGGGCGTCTGCTCGCTCGCCTCCGCGGCTTGCAGGCTCAGCATGGCCTTGCAAGCGCCGCTGAGGCGCTCCTCAAGCGCCCGGTGCTTGAGGTCCCGCTGCGCAAGCTGGCCCTGCATGTCGGCCTCGAGGGCCTTGTGGCTGGCCTCCCAGCCCTTGCGCGACGCAGTCAGATCCGTCGCATGCGCGCGGCCTTGCCCCTCCAAGGCGGTGAGCCCAGCAGCCAGCTTCTGCAGATCCGTGCTCGCTGCTGCCTCACCCACCGCCTTGCCCAGCCCTCCGACATGCTCGCGGAGGCGGGAGACCGTCACGCCCATCGACTGCTGGTGCTTCGCGACCTCCAGGAGCTGGGCCTTGTGCTCCTTTAGTTCACGCTCCGTTTTCAGTGTGGACGTAGTGGCTGTAGTGGTGGGGGGTGTGGTGGTGGGGCGCTCCTGGAGGCTCTTCAGCAGGGCCCCTTGCGCCTGCAGCTGCTCCTCCTGGCGGCCGAGGCGGTCCCCCATGCGCTGCATCTGCAGCTCGTGCTGCTGGGCGTGGCTGTCCAGCCGGGCCTCGAGCAGCGCCACCTGCTCGGCGTGCTGCTCCCCCTGGCGGCGCAGGCGGTCTTCGAGCCACTGCTCTGACAGGCCCGGGTGCCCCTGCATCGCCTCCATCCGCTGCCCCAGCTCGCCCTGCCGTGCCTGCTGGGTCAGCAGCTGGGCCTCCAGCCGCTTGCGGTGGCCGTCCTGGTCCTGCAGGAGGCGGCGCAGGCCCTGCAGCTCGGCTTGACAAGCCGCGCCGTCGCCCTGCGTGGCGGAGTCGGCGGCGGCAGGTGCGGGGTCATGCCCGAGCTCCCGCAGGCGCCCGGCGAGCTTCTCCAGATCCTTCTGGAGCTGGGCAGCTCTCTGCTGTGCCTGCTGCGCCTGCTGCTTCGCCGCCGCTGCTGCTCCGCCACCACGCCCGGTCCGCCCAACCGTGCCGCTGGCCTGCGACTTCGCAGACCTTCCCGCCTTCGCGGCCGTGGCGCGCTCCTCCTGGAGCCTGTCGCGGACGCTCTCATAGCGCCGCTTCAGGCGGAGCACCTCCTCGGCCTGCTTCTTCGCGGCCGCCTCCCTCTGCTTCTGCTCCTCGAGGAGCAGCGTGTCCGTCAGGACCACCTCCTTCCCGTTGACTACTAGAGTCCATGTGGGGGGGGTGCCGTGGGTGGGGGGTTGCTCGGCAGCGAGGACGGCGACGCCGCCCTCCAGGCTGTCCAGCGCCGCCTCCCACCGGAGGTGGTCGAGAATGGTGCGCACGTGGGCGGCACCATAGAGGGGGGGAAGGGGTTGGAGCTCGTATCTGCGAGGTTCCGTGAATTCGAGGGGGGGCAGGGGGGCGGCCTGTTGGCCACCGGCCTGGGAGCCGGTGTTCCCGGAGGAGACCCCGTGGAGGTCGGCCTGTGACATCCTGCCCGTGTATCCCTCTCTCCTCCTGTGTGTGTGCGACAAAATGCGATAATTTGCTACTCTTGCCGGAGCGAAGAAGCCGAATCCTCCACTGCGAGACAGACCCGGTTAGATTACAGCCGCACAGCACACCGACACACGCCGTGACTACCCCGAGATGAGTTGTGCAACCAGAGACCCAACCAGGGGGGGAAGGAGCCAGCAAGCCTCATCCCGGAAGGCGGTTGCGGCAGTGAGTTGAGGACTTTTTATTTGTCCTCATCACACACACACACACATGCACACCCCTCTGGCACTTCTTCCCTCCTTTTTTGATTTCCTGCCGGCAAAAGGGGGGTGGGGGTAGGGGGAGGGGGGGGGGTCCACATCTCCCCTCCCTCCCCACACCACACCCCCTCCTGCGCCGCGTTCTTCAACGTTTCAGGGAGGGGGTGGATAGGACGGAGGGCAAGGGAGAGCGAGAGGGAGGGGTATGCCTGGAGGTGTCACTTCCCTCACCCCACCAGAGCAGCTCCTCTCTCAAACAAGGGGAGTCTACCGGGCCGCGGGCCCGTGTAGTTAAGTAGACGACACCCTTGGGGTGCGAGTATTTTCGTTTCGGGGATATTCACACTATAAGGGGGGTGTCGATTTTTTCGGTTTTTTTCGGTTTTTTTCCGTTTTTTCCTTTTTTTTCGTTTTTTCCGCCTGTGGGCGCTGGCTGCGACTTGGTCAAAATTCGACGAAAAAAATCCGGAAAAAAAACGGAAAACGAAAAAACGGAAAATCCCAAAATCGACACCCTGATTTTCCGTTTTTTTCCGAGCACCAGAAATAGGCAGGGTTGTCGTAAGACCGGCGTGCCAAGGGGGAGGTGCTCGCATTTTTTTTTGGGGGGGTCCAGAATGGGTCGTTTTTGGACATTTGAGCCCACTGCGAGCAGTGCCGGGTCCCGGAAACGCTGTTTCAAACGCTCAAAAGGGGAGGCGGTGGGCACCAGAACCCAGTAAATTTACCACAAATGGTCCCACCCACAAACGGGTTACCCCCTGCCTCTAGGGGTTCCCCCCACTCACAAATGGGTTACCCCCTGCCTTTAGGGGTTCCCCCCACTCACAAATGGGTTACCCCCTGCCTCTAGGGGTTCCCCCCACTCACAAATGGGTTACCCCCTACCTCTAGGGGTTCCCCCCACTCACAAATGGGTTACCCCCTGCCTTTAGGGGTTCCCCCCACCCACAAACGGGTTACCCCCTGCCTCTAGGGGTTCCCCCCACTCACAAATGGGTTACCCCCTACCTCTAGGGGTTCCCCCCACCCACAAACGGGTTACCCCCTGCCTCTAGGGGTTCCCCCCACTCACAAATGGGTTACCCCCTGCCTTTAGGGGTTCCCCCCACCCACAAACGGGTTACCCCCTGCCTCTAGGGGTTACCCCCTGCCTCTAGGGGTTCCCCCCACTCACAAATGGGTTACCCCCTACCTCTAGGGGTTCCCCCCACCCACAAACGGGTTACCCCCTGCCTCTAGGGGTTCCCCCCACTCACAAATGGGTTACCCCCTGCCTCTAGGGGTTCCCCCCACTCACAAATGGGTTACCCCCTACCTCTAGGGGTTCCCCCCACCCACAAACGGGTTACCCCCTGCCTCTAGGGGTTCCCCCCACTCACAAATGGGTTACCCCCTGCCTCTAGGGGTTCCCCCCACCCACAAACGGGTTACCCCCTGCCTCTAGGGGTTCCCCCCACTCACAAATGGGTTACCCCCTGCCTCTAGGGGTTCCCCCCACCCACAAATGGGTTACCCCCTACCTCTAGTTGTTCCCCCCACCCACAAACGGGTTACCCCCTGCCTGTAGGGGTTCCCCCCACCTACCAATGGGTTACCCCCTACCTCTCGGGGTTCCCCCCACCCACAAATGGGTTACCCCCTGCCTCTAGGGGTTCCCCCCAGCCACAAATAGGTTGCCCCCTACCTCTAGAGGTTCCCCCCAGCCACTAATGGGTTGCCACCTACCTCTAGAGGTTCCCCCCAGCCACCAATGGGTTGCCACCTACCTCTAGAGGTTCCCCCCAGCCACCAATGGGTTGCCCCCTACCTCTAGAGGTTCCCCCCAGCCACTAATGGGTTGCCACCTACCTCTAGAGGTTCCCCCCAGCCACCAATGGGTTGCCCCCTACCTCTAGAGGTTCCCCCCAGCCACCAATGGGTTGCCACCTACCTCTAGAGGTTCCCCCCAGCCACCAATGGGTTGCCACCTACCTCTAGAGGTTCCCCCCAGCCACCAATGGGTTGCCACCTACCTCTAGAGGTTCCCCCCAGCCACCAATGGGTTGCCACCTACCTCTAGAGGTTCCCCCCAGCCACCAATGGGTTGCCACCTACCTCTAGAGGTTCCCCCCAGCCACCAATGGGTTGCCCCCTACCTCTAGAGGTTCCCCCCAGCCACTAATGGGTTGCCACCAAGCAGAAATACGGTGGAAGAGCTTCATGTGTGAAGAGTAACATTTTTTGAGAAAAAATGGCATCCGTCGCACCCCGAACCCCAGCGAGCCCCGATAAATCAAAAGAAGCCGGTTATGGTCAGATTCTCGCCGCTGGGGCCACCTGCACACCCTACAGGGTAGGTGGGGTGGGGTGTAGGCGTGCTGGCTGCCTCCCAGCACCTTCACCCATGACTAGTCCCTGAACCAGACTCACGTTTCATGGGTGTAACTTGGCTCGTACACCACCAAAATGACCCCACTGTGATCCGCAAAAATTCCGAACGTTCAAAAGAAAGGGGTTTTGGAACACCCGAGGAGGGGGTCCCGCTGGGTGGAGGTGGGTGTGGGCTGACCGCCTCCCAGCCACCTTTACCCACGACCAGCCCCTGAACCAGACCCGTGTTTCATGGGTGACACTTGGCTCGCACACCACCAAAGTGACCCCACTGTGATCCGAACAAATTCCAAACGTTCAAAAGAACGGGGTTTTGGAACACCCGTGGAGGGGGTCCCGATGGATGGGTGGGTGGGGATGTGGCTGCCTCCCAGTCACATTCTCTTAGGACCAGCCCCTGAACCAGAGTCACGTTCCATGGACGATGTTTGGCTCCTAGACCCACAAAATGACCCCACTGCGATCCGCAAAAGTTCCAAACGTTCAAAAGAACGGGGTTTTGGAATACCCGAGGAGGGGGTCCCGCTGGGAGGGTGGGGTGTGGGTGTGCTGCGGGCTGGCTGCCACCCAGTCACCTTCTCCCATGACCAGTCCCTGAACCAGACCCGGGTTTGAGAGGAGAAGTTTGGCACCTCGACCACTAAAATGGCCCCACGACGAGCTGCACAATTTCCAAACGTTCAACAGAGCTGGATTTAGGAGCACCCGAAGAGGGGGTCCCACTGGGTGGGACCCCCGCTGGGTTTTGACTCCCGCTGGGTGGGACCAGCCCCTGAGCCAGACCCACATTTCGAGATGAAGCCAGTTGACACCTCGACCTCCAGAATGCCCCCACTACGAGGCCGCACAGATCCGGTGACGCGGAGACACACTGCTGCGACGCTGTTGTGGCAAGAGCCCTCGAAGCTGTTGTGATGGGATTGTGAAGCAAAGGAGAACCTGCTGCGCTCGCCCCACAAAGCAGCCACAGGACGACGCCCCCCCCCCCCCCTCTACAAAGGGTGGTTCCATCCTTGTGGCTTCTGTGGACAGAAAAAGCGACAACGGGGGTGGGGGAGTGGGGTGCGGGGTGCAGGTGGGCCGCGTCAGCAGTGCGCAGGTCGTGCTGGGGCTTGGAAATGGGGAACCTGGGAAAAGGAAAATAGGTGAAAAAAAAAGAGGGTCCTCCCCACTAATGAACTACGTAAGAACTACGTAAAAACCACGTAAATCGGCCCTTTCAGGGGCACCACTTTTGACTTTATTTTTTGCCACTTTGGGGGGAGAGGGGGGAGAGAGAGAGGGAGGGGGGTGGGGTGGGGTGGAGTGGAGTGGGGGTGGTTGATATATGCACACACTCCCCCGAAAAGCCTTCGGATATCGCGAAGGGTTCAGCCGTGATCTTGGAAGGCTGTGAGGAAAGTATCATCATTCATGCTGTTTTGCCCCCCCTCCCCCATTTTTATTTTGCATTTTTATTTTTGTACGTGAGTCCAATCGGCACCCACACACATTTTTCATGCATTTGCACCACCCCGACCCCATGGTTCCCAGCCCTTTTGTAGCAACTCGTCATCAGCCAGACTCCTCCAACCAGCCTTCCCCCCCCTTGCAAAATAAAGCTGCTGCGCTGTGGATGAGTGTCCCCACCCGCTGATGAGTGAAGCGGGGCTGGTATTTTTTTTAAACTTCGTACCCGATCCCTCGCGTCGTGCACTACGTCGTTGTAGCGTTGGCCGTATTTTTATGACTTTCTTCTGCGCATCTACCACCACCGACAATCACGTCCCCATCCCACCCTACCATCTTCCGTCCCGCCAAAAATGGGGCATCACAGCGTGGAAGTGTCGTGCACATCGGAAAGAGGTTGACAGTGCACAGTGCAGGTTAAGCCTTAACCAGTTTCTGTAGCCAATGTCGCCTCAGCTTTCTGTGTGGACACAGAGCGGAGCCTCGAGGAACCGAGTGTGGCAAATCAGGTTCTTCTGTGTTGGCATGTGATATGATTTTAAAAAAATGCGCCCTGCGATCCTGCTTTCGGGAGACGGGATGTCATCGTGCACCTCACTACCCTGCCGTCTTGCGGTGGGGAGTTGGTCGTCAGCACCAAGACAAAAATCACCTCACTCACACAAGCGTGCATGAGTATCTGAGTGGTGCCTAGCCGTGCTACCAGTGCCCTGCCGACTTCCTTTTCTTTTCTTTTTTCGAGGATTCGTCTCCTTTTTTGCCTTCCTTTTTTCCTCGCATTACCCACCTCCGGAGGTGTGGCCACATCGGCTTGGCCGCTCCCACCCGCCCCCCCCCCCCTTTTTGTCGCTACCACTTTCACACCGAGTGTTTATGTGAGCTGTGCGGGAAAATCACACGGTTGGTAGGGGGGTACAACACGACCCCCCCCAACCTCGGAAATTCCTTGTGGCCCTTGCCACACGTGGCGGAATGCCATCGACCTGCCATACCCATTGAATGTTTCATGAGGTTTTTGTCGTTGATCATGCGCCTTGCGGGGAAATTGTGTTTGCCGACGTTCAGCTCTCCTAAAGGGTGTTCTGGTTTTCTGCCGGAATGCCTTCCCGACTGAACAGTGCTTCGACAAGCCTAAATCGGCACAGCCCTACACGTTGCAACGGTAGGGTTGATGCAGCCCTGTACCCCCTGAATCCAGTGTCATCTGCATGTAGGTGTGTGTACTGCCGAGCCAGTTTGTGGATGCCTCCAGTTTGACCCATTGTGTGCAGATCTGCACGCCTGTCCGCCCGTGCTGAACAGCGGGTGGTTTTAACACTGCTGAGGTCCGCGTCTCACAGGGTCATTGGTCATTGCCTTCCCAAAATTGTCTGGCTCGAACCTGTAAAAAAGCAACGATGCCTGTGGGATTCATCATTTGGGAAGGGGTTTTAGATATGTGCAACACAAGCAAGTTTGATGCCCCCAATGGGCCCGCATATTCAACGCAACTCCCTTGAATGTTTCTTCGAAGACGATGACGGGGTGTTTGCAGTAGATTCAACCTGTTGTGTTCAAAGGAACGCACAGGCTGCACCTTGCCATTTCAGAACGACACCTTCTGCCGAACATATTTGGCATTCCTGGAAGTGTATTGTGCCACCTTCTGGGATGCGTACTACTGTTTGTGACCCGTTTCGTCGAAGCCCTTTCAAATGCACCCCCCCCCCCCCAAAAAAAAAACAGGTCAGATCCTTGATGACGATGGATGTGCCAGTGTCAGCCCGTGAAACCACGGGCTTCGTTATGTTTGTTTCCCCCCACCCCTGCCCTCACCCCCACCTTGCCGCCCCCTCACCCATCCCCCTGCCCCCTTAGTTCGTCAGCTGTGGCGTGTGGCTAGGGTCTATTTACAGGTTTCGCCTGAGATACGGACCCTTGGTTTCCGCCGCTTGCTTCCTGCCCATCCCCCCTCTCGCCCATGCGTGCATGCAATGTGAGCAATGTTGTTGTGTGGACTGCATCACCCCACGTGATCCCTCGTGACGAGCCGATGGACCTATGCACTTCCTGTGGTTTCATTTCCAAGCAGATGCTGTCATTCGCGTTTGCAGCCGCTACTCAGCACCTTCCCGACTTGTGGAGGTTCACACCCTGTGCAGACCCGTTGATCCATTGTGTCGATTCTTGCAATATCAACGGGTGGTGGTGTTGTTCCGGAGGGGAAGGGAAATCTGATAAGGACACAAGCACAGGCAAACCGCCCCCACCCCCCCCCCCCGATCTACACCCGCTACTACGATTTCCTTTATACCCCCTTGCCCCTCCCCCGCTCTGGCAGAACGTCCAATTTTTATCCCAACCAGAAGCTGCAAACTGCATCCGTTTCGTTCTCTCTGCGCGTATTTTCTCTTGTTGTTACCCCCCCCCCCCCCATTCGGGTGTCTTTATCTATGACCATCATCCACACATCCCCTGGATCACCAAGGCCAAAAAATTGTGAGCGTGTCTTCTCTGTGAGAGCTACGCAATTTCTGGGAAATATAGCGAGGCTGTCACTGCCTGACTCGTCACGCGCGTGTGTCTGGTGGTCCGTGTCAACACCAAAGAATATCATGTGACTCATTGTGCGGGCCAGGAGGGGGGGGGGGGGGCTCGTGTCTTCGCTGTCTGGGGAGGGGGAGGGGGGGGGCTGGATTCGGGAGGGAGCTTCAGACAACGGGGTGAATGCTATGGAGCAGACCCCCCCCCCCCCCCAGAACAACAGCCGGCTCGCCAAGAGGCAGATAACCCCCCCCCCCCTCCCTCCCTCCCTCCCAGCAAAGACGGTAACGAAATA
Source organism: Rhynchopus euleeides (assembly GCA_963210315.1). Classification (NCBI taxonomy): domain Eukaryota; phylum Euglenozoa; class Diplonemea; order Diplonemida; family Diplonemidae; genus Rhynchopus; species Rhynchopus euleeides. The sequence goes on from OY723239.1 coordinate 1,641,404, forward strand.
GCAGACTGCAGCAACGCAAAGTACAGAAGTGTGTGGGGGGGGGGGGTGGAAGAACGTGCAGACCCGGTGCCCCCCCCTCCCCTTCCCCATCCCCCCCCCTCCCCTCCTGGCGTGCTACGGCTCAACCGTCACCCCCGGTTTGCCGTCCTCGCTGTCGCCACTGGGCTGGTGTGTATGCTGCCCCGGTTCGCCTACCACAATGCAGGTTTCCTCGTCATCATTCAGGGGTGCCTTGCGTGGCACTCTTCATGTCGGCCCCCAAGCATAGCCAGGCCTCAGAGAGACCCGCAGCTTGCTGGCCCTCAGAGAGAATCCCATACCCTGCACAGCTCCCATTATGACACAGTGTACAACCATAACATTGTATGGTGCAGGACAGCTTTATATGGTGATGTACACACGAGCGTCCTCTCTGATACTGCTGCCCCACTGCCACACATACACAGACCCAACACCCAACGCAGGCCTGCGCTGGGTAGAGGTGGGGGAGGTACAACACACGAACCCCCCTGTTTCACCGCACCTTTGTAGTTCCCCATCAGCGGGCGGGGTGGGGTGGGGTGGGGTTGGTGGCATCCCCCCGGCCCGCCCTCTACCTACAGCACATCCATCCAGAGAGCGTTGGCGGTGGCGTTTGCCCCCCTCCCCCAGGCATCCCACACATTCCGCCTGCCCGGCCCCCCCCCCCCCCCTGTCGCGCCTTACCTTTTTTTGCCACCCCCCCTCCCCTCCCTGTCTCTTACACAAAACTCTTTCTCATCGGATGGCGCAAGCGCTACCGTCATTAGGGTTGCCTTCGATTTGCTGATGGCAGCGACTCGACCGACGCACCTCACCGGGTGAGGGGGGTCGGGTGTGTGACGGCGTGCGCAGCGGTGCGATGGGGGGTCCCCCCCCACCTCTCGCCGCTCTTGATTCGCTGGGGGATGGCGCTGACAACCGATATCCGGAGTACGGTGCCCTGTCACCCTTTGGGAAGCAGAGCGAATCAAGCGATGGGAAGTCGCAGGGCCACCCTGGCATCGACCTGGATGAAGAGGACCACTGCACGAGGCTTTTTTACGAGTTTGACTGCGATGGCATGGAGCTTGTCACCTTCCTGGAGCTGAAGGAGATCATGGTGTATATGGGAGCCCTCCTGCCTGTCTCAGAGCTGAGAGGCATCCTCTTGGAGCTGAAGCAGGACCCGGAGGGGGCGTTCTCCCTCGAGGATGTCCTCCTCATATATAAGTTCTACAAGGAGACCTCGAAGCTCCGGAGCATGCACAAATCAGACGCGACGAGGATTCACATCCAGCGTGCCTCGCAGTCATACCACCTCCACCTGGGGCAGGTCGCGCTCCGCTGGTGGAAGGTCCTCTCGTTGGTCTGCACAGTTGGGATTTTGGTGGATCTCTCTTATCAACACACCCTGAAGGATGGCGGGATGAAAGAGGCAACCGTGTCCCGGATTGCGCTGCTCAGCGTGGTGACCTTCCTGTCTGCTCTGGATATTGTCGTGTGGCTGCACACCATGACAGGAGAGGAGGCGAAAGAATGGAAGCGTGCCTTCACCCTGTCGACGGCGCGTGTCCCCGGCACTCCGCAGCAGGATGTATTTTCTCCAGGGACCAGCTTTCGGTCTTTCTCCCGAGGTATGGCGAGCGATCCTCTAGTCGCTTCGGTTGCTGATCATTCGTTTATGGAGGAGGAGAACGATGGTATAATTCCCCAGGCAAGTGAGTTCAGCGTGTTTGACAAGCAGGGTCCCTTTGGCGATGGGGACCGGCTGGCCTCCTTCATCGGTGATGACGTGCAGGATGAGTGCGAAACGGTGTGCACGGGCCTCGAATCCCAGTCGTCGATGCGAATACCCGAGACCCCGCTTGCGACCCTCACGGCGAGGAAGGGCGTCTCCATCCTATCCCCCCTCCGATCTGCGAGGCAGTTGAAGCTCCACCGGCAGACCGCGGTGCAGGTCAACCGTTCGGCGCCTGTCACACAGCTCACGAGGCAGCACCGCATCATGCAGTACCTCCGTCTGAAGTACAGGGGATTGAAACAGCTGGTGGTCAACCCATATTATATCCGGAGCCTGCCCTTTGTGCTCGACGTGCTGTCATCCCTCCCCCTTGACGTCATACTCTACTGCATGTCGGATAGCAGCAGCAGCTTTGCCTGGGCTGCCTTTGCGACATCACACCTCCGCCTGCTCCGGGTCCACCGTTTCTTTGACATCCTCCGGCAAGGCCAGTGCTCATTAATGACACGGGATGACATCCTGTGGCTCTACCGGACATGCCCTCTTGTCATCGGGCTCT